>ML783093.1:0-31195 GCA_009831015.1 Picea engelmannii | reverse complement strand
CCCTTTAGTTGCATTCTAGAGGCTATAAGAGCACAATTTCGAACTATGGAAAAGGAGGAGAAAGCATTAAACTTTGAGAGCAAAGTTACTCTGGAGAAATTACTTCATATTGAGTCTTCATCCCTTTGTCCCTCAAGTCTGAACACAGTGTTCAACCCCCATGCTCTTCCCTTATTATTGAGAGGACCTCTTTGCCTCTTTCTCATGAGCTTGCCTTTGGTGGAGGATTGAAGTGGTGGGGACCCAGTTGGAAGGAACGTGGTTTCTTGGTTTCGAACCATGCCGACACGGAAGTCTGTAATGTTGACACTTTTGTTGATCAATTATTAATAGAAATACTCCTTCCCCATCCTATTGGTATCTTGCAAATATATGATTATTATCCATGGGCGTGTTTGTAATGTTTATTAATGGATTATGCTATCTGATGTGCTAACCCCTTTCATATCATCACTATATACTTGATTTTCTTGTTTTTTGATAACTTCTCGCAGGTATAAAGCTTTGGGTCAAAGTGCTCAACGGTGGAACATCATCAAACGTTGGATCGAGGTAGGTCTCTTTCTTGTATTGCACATTAGTTTATATAGCATATGCTGGAATTGAGTTGATTTCTGCAGTCATACCTGTTTGTTGTGGTTTACCCTTGGCCATAGAGAGTTTTTCCCTTGTAACACTCCTGATTTCCTCCAGAGAGTTTTCCCCCGAAATTGCAGATCAGGCGCCACAGGTCCTCCAGAGTGGATGGTCACGATTTACTTTGGGATTTCGGGCTTCGGGGATTCCCTTCTTATTTCCTCCGAATTTATTTGGCCCAAAATTGCAGATTAGGCACCATGCATCCACCGGAGCGGACGGTCACGATTTACTTCGGGAATCTGGGCTTTGGGAGTTTTAGCTTCTCCACTCTTGATTTCCTCTAGAGCGGTTTCCCCCAAAATTATAGATCAGGCGCCACACATCCTCCGGAGTGGATGATCATGATTTACTTTGGGACTTTGGGCTTTGGGAGTTTCGGTCTCCCCACTCGCGTTTCCTCCATAGTGTTTTCTCCCGAAGTCCTCTGATTGCTGCCGCGTGTCCATCCAAATCTAACAGTAGTTTTCTTCAGGAATTCGGGCTTTGGGAGTTTCAAGACTTCCCCTCTCTCGTTTTCCTCCGAAGTAGTTGCTACCAAAGTCCACATTTCCCTGCCACATGTCCTCCTCAGATTGACGGTCGTCGTTCACTTAGGAGCGCCAGTTCTACATGCAGACCACCCCGAGCTCTAAAGTGCCAAAGTACGTGGCAGCCATCAGTGCAGACATGTGGCACCCTTATCATTCATGAAACATGGCATCCATCTAACGCTGAAACATGGTACTCATTTCAAGCATATTTAGACATGTCTTCAGCCTATTTTCGAGTGACACATGTCACCCCTCCGTCCACGACACGTCAACATAGTGACATCAGGTCATCCTCTGGAAAGTGTTTTTGTTCAGTGCCAAAATTAGTGCCATCTCCAAGCACAGTTAGAATGATCCTAAAGTTGGAAAGGAGATAAAATTCAGCGGGGGTGCTAAATTGGCAGGGCTTCCCAGATCGTGGAATGTGACTAGATCAACGACCATGCTTCATTATGAGGATGTAACTTACTCGAGTGTTAAAATCCTTGAGTGGTCCCACAATCGAAACCATGGTATAGTAAAAATGATACGTGGTGAAAGGTGGTGGATTGTGGGCTCAAAAGCGGTGTGGATCCAAACCGCCTTTGACGGCCTCGCAATAACATGCTTATGTAGCATCTAATCCAAGAGTAGTGTGTGGCATCCCCCTAGGCTTTGAGTATTGTCTTGATCTCGAGGAAAAGAGAAGTTAATGAAAATCATTGGTAGCTGAAGCCTCAGTTGAGTCCATAAGTAGAAGGCATGAAATCTTTGGTCAAGGAGACAAAACTGTCATCCTGAGGTACCCCTGTGGATGGTTTTTCCTGCAGACCCATACTGATCTAAGATCGTGTCTAACAAAAGGATACACACACAGTTTGACAGAAGGTTGCTCAGACGTAAAGCTTTGAATGGAATAGACATATCACACTTCTGGCAGTGGTGAACTGAGCCGATATAAAATAGATCAGTTTAGATTTTGTTTTGGGGGGGAGGGGGGTGTTTTTCAGAGGCGGGAGAGCCGAGAGAGTTTTAGGAGCAGTGCTCTATATGTTTCATTTTGGAATCCTGAGGGTTTGGATTGTAAATATCACGTTATTGAATATTCCTTTGAGTTGTTTTTATCATAACGTCTTCTTAGTTTACATACTCTTTATGTTTTCTTGTATGGATATAATCTCTTTGATTTATGGATGCTTGAGGTAGTGGAGGATATGCTGTCATCTTTCCCATCTTTCATGGTTCAACAGGCATTTTCTGTTTTTCTTTCTTGTCTGGATGTAATCTCTCTGATTTATGGATTCCTGAGGTGGTGGAGGATCTGTTGTCATCTTGCCCATATTTCATGGTTCAACATACCTTTTTTGTTTTTCTTTCTTATCTGGATGTAATCTCTCTGATTTATGGATTCTTGAGGCGATGGAGGATCGACTATCATCTTGACCATATTTCATGGTACAACAAACATTTTCTTTTTCTTATTGTCTGGATTATTGTGAACCCTCTGATTTCTGGATTTCTGAGGTGGTGGAGGATCTGATGTCATTTTGCCCATATTTTATGGTTTATCATTCAAACACCTTCTATTTTTATTCTTCCCATCACCACTTAAATCCTTTATCTGATAGGTAGCTTAAATGCCTTCATTATTCACGATACTTATGACTCCATGCCCAATGGTCCAGGACTGATCTGCAGGTACATCTGTTATCTTTTTCTCTCTATACAATCTTACTGATCCACCTACTCAAACCATTTTAATCCATTTTACCCTTTGTTTTGATGGGTACTAGGCTTATCCTCTTGCAGTCAGAGGGTGACTCTCAGTGCTAACATTAATGGCATCATTGCTGGGGATGGAAGTGAAGATATATTCCCTGAGAGAACCAAAATGAATAGATCCAGTTTTAGATGGTGAACTAAAGCTGGACACATTATTCAGTCTGTTAGCATCAAAAGTCACTCCTGGATTGCGACAGGAGTAGAGCCCAACGCCCATCAGTTTTATGTCACAATAAGTTTAATGGATGATCAAATGGTTAGAGACCCAGGACAGAATCACTCTAACTCAGGGACTAGGTCTGGTAGGTAAAGAATAAAGGAGGTCTTGATCTAACTTCAGTCAGTGGGTTGATTGTAAGATGAGCAGGTGGAAGAATTGGTGAGAGGAGTGAGCAAAACTACCTTGGGCAACAAGCCTTTCAGCAGTTTGCAGAAGAAAAACTCTAAATGCAAGATCTTCTTGGTTCAGAGTTTCGGGAACCAAAGGGGTGACTTGACTGGATCCTCCAATTCCAAGTCATTCAACACTGATAAAATCACAAGACCGATTAGAGACAATGCAACTATTACAGTGATCCAACCTACACCATCCTATAGCAGCTACAACTCTACTGGATCCTCCAATTCCGAGCTGTTCTAACACAGTGCAAACAAAGATATGAAAGAAATTGACATTCATAAGGCAAGAAGTCTCAAGAGTCCAAGCATAACCAGAATAACCAGTGCTTCATTAAAGATTTTACAATCGAGAGCCTTGCTCAACCATCAATGCCTTGAAAAATATCAAAACTAAGTACATATACTCCTAAACATTTGCCCAACAGAGGCGTCTTAGACTTTCAGGATGGGGCGTCTCTTCAATCAAATCTGGCCTGCACTCCTCCGTCATACGCCATCTTAACCCTGCATGGCTCATGCTAAGGGGTAGCTGAGCCCTTGAATGCTGAATTAGCGTGCGCAAACTTCCCTGGTGAGTCGAGGGCTCGGCATGGCTTCTATGGAAAAAACCAGTACAGAGGACCACCGCGGGCAAACTTCCTGCCGGGACCTCCATACCTTGCAATTAATGAGTGAGGTGAGGTTTCAACCACCCCCTCTCTTCTTCATTCATTCCAAGCAGGTATCGGGATTGAGACCAAGTCGAACCGGCACCTGGAGAACAAGGTGCCCCCCCCCTCTGAAGCTCAACTCGGCAATTTTGGCCCTGTTTGTATAGCTTTTTCTATTTCCCCAAGTGACCACGGGCCATGACCCTTCGCTTATCCTCAAATGCGCTTTCGGCGCTTCGCGTCTCATAGCTGGGAGGAGGCTGATCCTCGTGCTTCAAAGTTACGATAGGCGAGGTGGCGAGATAGCCCAATCGTGCGCCACATGCCCCTCTTTGATCGGATGACCCTGATGACATTCGGTGATACTGTGGGCCCAAATTTCGGATGCCTTCGGCACTTCGCATCTCGCGGCTGGGAGGAGGTTGGTCTTCGTGCTTCAAAGTCCCGATACCCGAGACGGCGATATGGGTCCATATCCTTTCCTTGTCGGTGCCCTCCACATGTAACCGTCGACCAAGGCTCAAGTGCTAGCGCCTCTCGCAGCTCGCGACCTCGCAAGTCAGAGTGTCTAACTTTGGAATTCTCCCTTTGCGAAGTCTCGAGATGCGATATGGTCAATGAAGGTTCACTTCCCTTTGAACACTTCTCGTAACTCGCAATCTCGCGAGTTGGAGGGTAGAGCCTTCGTGCTCCCCTTTTACAAAGTCCCGAGACGCGAGATGGCGACACAGGTATAGTTCTTTCCTTTCCACAATCCTCGCGACTCGCGATCAACGACCCTCGTAACTTTGTGAGCTCCTCACGGAGGACTCCGACCATTCATTTCCTTGAAAACTTCTGCGCTATACTTGGCGCGACTTGGTTGACTGTAATTACCCATAGGTCATTGCTCTACTCCGTCGATGGATCCTTGCCATCGAAAAAAAAATGCCCGCTCACTTGATTTTAAGCCCGAAATGGACTTCTCCCATGGATTGTGATCGGTGCTTATGGCTGCGGCCTTTGAATGAAACACACTCGACCAATTTTCAAACCCGACTTCTATGTGTTTACACCAGAGGCTTAAAATCTGAGAGAAAACACCATCATGCAAGAATTGGTACTAACATTAGGCTCAATGGGGGATAGAGTCATCCCTGTGATGCTCTAAGAACTCAATTTGCAGCTTCAGTGCCTTCTGTTGGGTTATGGAGTCATTATTTAAAACTTAAATATAAAAAGAAAAACAATATTTACAACCGTAGAAGAGCCATGTGCGGCTCAAGAAAACATCTTTTCAGGAAATTCCCACTCACAGGGCCGTTGAAAACTTCTTGATCCTTCAAATCTCGCAACCTATAGGTATTATTTGAAAATACTTCAAAGATTTTGAAGGGCCCAATCCAAAGTGCTTCAAATTTACCGTGCCTGCCCTTGTCTTGCTTAGGAGCATCCCATTTTAGTACCAGGTCTCCAATCTGGAAATCCTCTTTCTTGGCCTTCTTATCAAAAACTCGCTTGATCTTCTGCTGATGGTCCTGACTTCTACTCATTACCTGCTCTCTGGCCTACTGGACCTCCACCAGTTGATGAATTCTTCTGATCATATCATTAGGCTCTTCTTGATGATCCTGAAGGAATTTTGCTATAGGAATGGCTAACTGAGAAGGAAAAACAACCTCTGCTCCATATACTAATTGGAACGGGGAGATGCCTATAGATCTCTTCGTGGTCACTCGATCGGTCCATAGAGAAAATTTCAAAATTGAATGCCAGGCCTTTTTGTTGTCCTCCAATAGTTTTTTGATGATCCTTATTAGGATTTTGTTGGAGGACTTTGCTAAACCATTGCCCTGGGGATAGTATGGGGTGGAGTGAATTAGTTTGATCCCGAATTACTCACAAAACTTGGCTAATGGCTCAGCCCTGAAAGAGGCTGCATTATTAGTAACAATCTTTCGTGGGCAATCGAATCTTATGATGAGGTCTTCCAAGAATCCAATGATCACCTTGTGGGAAGCACTCCTGGTGGGGATAGCTTCAATCCACTTAGTAAAGAAATCTGTAGCAGTCAAGATCCATCTGTTCTGCCCACTGGAAGCAGGGTGGATTTATCCAATAAAATCTAGGCCCCATTGCTGGAAAGGTCCCGAAACAACTACAGGCTTTAAAGACAGAGATTTGAGCTGTTGCTTTCCTGAAAATCTTTGGCATTCGATGCAGGATCTGACCTTTCTGCAGAGGTCAGTGAATATGGTGGGCCAGTAGTACCCAACCCTGAGGATTTTGTAGGCTGTGGTCTTCCAGAAATGCTGCCCTCCACATAGGCCACTGTGAAATTCAACCATGATCCTATCAGCCTCTTAGGGATTCATACATTTCAAAAGCACCCCCAGGGGATCTTTCCAATATAAAACTTAATCGACAAGGCAGTATCAGATTGATTTGAGCTTTAGAGCTCTTGCCTTGTTTCTTTGTAGGCCATCTGGAGGCCGCAACTCCTACAGAAAATATATGACATCCTTATACCAGGGACATCGAGCCAATGGGGGTTCTGCTTGAGGGTCTATATCAGACAACTGATCCTGCTGATTTTCTGAGCATTCATTGATGAAACCTACCCCCAAAGCTTTGCAATTTTCTTCAACCAACAACTTAGCTAAACCTTGACCTTTGATTAATTTGGTAGGCCTTATTTCTAAGTCAAACTCAAGGATCTTGGCTATCCACTTACTCCTTCTCCCGTCTATGTCAGGCTAAATAAGAATGTCTTTAACAGCGGCCGAGGGGACATAGGCAATGATTTTTGACTGCAGGACATAGGTTCTAAAGGTTTTGAGAGCCTTTACTAGGGCATAGGCCTGCTTCTCCATAATGTTGTACCTGACTTCAGCATCCCTCAGAGCTCTGCTAAAATAGGCAATAGGCTGCTCTAGCCCAGCCTCGTTTGTTTGTAATAAAACAACAACCACTGTGTCAGGTGAGGCAAAGGAGAAAATAAGGAAATCCTTTGAGTAATCGGGACTGATAAGCACAGGAGCTTCAGTCAAGGCCTTCTTTATTTGCTCAAAGGAATTTCGCAATTCAGAAGTCCACCTCACCTCGTTTCCTTTTCTCAACATGGATGTTATAAGTTTTACCTCCTCAGCAAAGTTAGAAACAAATCTCGTTAGAAAATTAATCTTACCAAGGAAAGATTGGACCTCTTTCCTGGATCTTGGGATTGATAAGGCTTGTATTGCTTAAGCTCTACTAGGATCAATTTTGACTCCTTCTGCTGATACTATGTGGCCCAGTAACTTTCCCTCCTTCATGGAGAACATATATTTCTTGGGATTTAATGAAAGACCAAAACTCCTGCATTTCAGAGAAAACTTCCTGAGATGACAACAACGTTCTTTATCAGATTTTGAAAAGACTGTTATGTCATCCAGATAGATGACCACAAACTTATCCTTTTCCCCAATGAAAGCTATGTCCATGGCATGTTGAAACGTTTCCCCTGCATTCATCAATCCAAAAGGCATTTTAGCGTACATGAAGGTGCCCCATGGAGTGGTAAATGTCGTATTTTCCCTGTCCTCATGCAGAACATAGATTTGATTATAGCCAGAGAAGCCATCGATCATGGAAATCTTGGATGCTCCTATTACCCTCTGCAATATATGTTCCATTTTTGGTAAGGGGTAATTGTCCTTTCGTGAGCTCCTGTTCAGGTTTCTAAAATCTACACAGAGTCTGATTTCTCCATTCTTCTTCCTTACTGGGACCAAGTTGGCCACCCACTCTGAATATCTCAGTGGCACGATGATCTGGGCCTGTAGCAGCTTCTTCACTTCCCTCTCCATGATAGGCAACAACATAGGATTGATCTGTCTTAGCTTCTGCCTAAATGGCTTTGCCTCCTTTTTCAACGGGATTTTATGCTCAATGACAGAAGTGTCATATGTTTTGAGATCTTCATAGGTCCAGGAAAAAACATCAGCAAACTCCCTCAATAGTTCAGCGTATTTATCCCTCTGCTCCTTTGTCAGACTTCTCGACAATTTGACAAACTTGGGTTCATTCTCAGTGCCAATGTTGCACTGAGTTGTATCAGCGTCATCCTCTGAGATTTCCTCTTTTAATGCCACATCATTTCTATCAAAAATCCTTTCCAAAGGAACCAGTCGCCTTGGAATATGATTCCTGGGTAGCTGCACAATGTTACGCTCTGCAATGTTATTCAGAAAATTACCCCCATCAAGCTTTTCTTCAGAGATAGAGTCTTGGTCAATATGCATCTCTGAAAATTCTTCGACAGTATCCAAGAATCTTTTGATCTTAAGATCATCCTCAAACACCTTCCAATGTTTGACATTGTCAGGTATGGAGGGCCTGTATTTTACTTCCACATCGTATCTGAATTTGGGTGACAAGGGCACTTTGAAATTGCTTGCTGATGTAGCCAAGGAATCTGCCACTGTGTTCTTCTCTCTCGGGACAAAATAAATGTTAAATGCTGAGAAGAAACAGTCAATTAGGTCCCATACCTCATTTTTGTAACTCCTGAGTCGAGGATGCTTAGACTGATAAGCGTTTCTGATCTGCTGGATTACCAATTCTGCATCTCCGAACACTGCTACCTCCTGAATTCTCATTTCCTTTGCAACTCTTAATCCTAGAACAAGAGCTTCATATTATGCCACATTGTTGGTAGCTTCAAATTCTAGCTTGTATGATAGAGATATGGTTTCCTGAGCAAGTGACACAAAAAATACCCCAGCACCAGTGCCTTCCCTGGAAAAGGCTCCATCAAAAAACATTTTCGAGACGGGGGTGATGGAGGGAGGAAATCCATGAGAAGTGGTGGGCTTCTTTCTGAGTTTTAGAGGAGGCTCGGGAGTGTTAGTGAGTTGTAGTAAACTGGAACCTAAATCAGTGTCCAGAGAAAAAATGGGATGGTTGGTAGGATTGGCTTCATCACTAATTATATAGGCCAGTTGGGCTTCTCTGTATAGTCTCCTATGTTCCCCTCCAAATACTAGAATAGTAGCATCGGTTAGGTCCATCTACAGAGTTCCCCCCAGTCTTTTTATCCAAGATCTTGATAACAACATACCGAACTTGGGGGGAACATCAACCACTACAACATCCATGACCACACTTTTCATGGGAAATTGAAACAAGATCACGACCAAGTCTTTGATGACTCCTAGACATTGAACTTTCCTGGAGTCAAAGGAATAGAGGTCGTGGTAGGCTCGGGTGACTTCTAGTCCTAATTCTTCCATGACAGTTTTGGGCATGAGGTTGTGGGAAGCCCCTGAATCCATCAAACAGTTGTGTAGTACCTTGTCATGTATGTTCAAGGATGTGTAGAAGGGAGGGGATGAATCATTCCTGTCTTCTACCATAGGACCTAGAATAACTGCAGGCTTTTCATCTTGCAAATTGATGGAGTCTGTGGGAAGGCATGAGGCTTCAGACTACAATAGTTCAGAGAAGCGTTTTTTGAACTCTTCATGCTTAATCAATTTAGTGAGGGGCACAGGGATTCTAATTTTTTGAATTTCATGCTCAAATTTGAAAGAAGATGTAAGCTTCGGGATTTCCCTCACTTTAGGAACATGACTCTGGACCATTGGAGGGAGAGGTTGGGCCTTCCTACCTTTGTTGTTGTCTGCTACTTGACTAGCAGGTTTCTCTATTCTAGGGGGTTGTTCAGGAACATCAGGTGCTGCTATCTTTTTCTTGGACCTCAGGTTATACCTGACTTGGCTGCTACTAGCCTTGTCTCCCTTGCTAAGTTCATTTAGCTGTCTGTCCACAAGAGATTACTTGTATGCTGATTGAGTGAGATGAGGAAAAGGAGGAGCGTCTCTAAAGCAGTGGATTTCAGGATCAAGCCCATCTGTTTCCCCTTCTTCCTCATCGGCCACAAAATTATTTTGAAAAGGGGCCTAAATTTTATGGTGTTCTCTATCTCTTCCCCTCTGGTCTCTTTGCATATTCGGGGGAGCAATATTGTTTGGCCTCCTAAAAAATCCTTTGTTTTCAGCATTTTGAGGACCTTTGTATGCTTGCCTCCCCTCCACCTTCATTCTCTCCATCTCTGCAGACAGAGACTTCACCATCTTGGTCAGTTCATCCACTTGAGGGTGAGGTACCGAGGGGCCATAAGTTGAGGCTTCATATCTTCCCTTTCTCCTGTATGCATCAGTCTTGTTTCTCAGCCTATCAACTACTAATACGTTCGATTCCACCTCTATGGCCGCATCTTGCATCTGAGCTAGGGAGGTAGCTCTTCTTTATCTCAATAGAAGACATAAGTCATGGTCGAATGCACTAGCATAAAAATTTTTGGCAGAGGCTTTTGAGGGCTTTATCTCAGCAGGAATCTTATTATACATCTTATTGAATATTTTGGAGAAGTCAGAGACAGACTCTCCTTCCATCTTCTTCAAAGACCCGAACTCTATCATGTAATACATGAAATCCTTCTTATCTCCCCACTGCCTCAGGAAAGCACCATCTAGAGCTTCAATTCCAGCAATAGATCTGGGGGCCAATCCCCTAAACCATTTCCTCACCTCAGCATCCAGGCTCTGGACGAAGAGTCTCATCCAGGCATCTTCATTTTCAATGTTCAGGTTGTCTGCATAACTGTAGAAAGCAACTAGGTGCTCTTCCACAGTTATGTCCCCTTTGCCAGTGAACTTGGGCATATACTTCAGGTAATCTCCAATAGGGAGAGGATTCATAGGATGGGGTAGGATTAAGGGAGAATATCTGGCAGCGACTATGGCATCCATTCTATTTAGAGGGGGATTAGCACCATCCATAGGAATAACAGGTGTGGGGGAACTAGGAGGCGACGAGGTTTGAAGTGGAAAGACATGAGTTGAGCCTACAGAGTGGGAGGGGAACTGTAGCAAATCCGGAGAACAGGCTTGTGGGATCAAAGGCACAAAAACCTCCCTTCCCTCAGCAACAGTAATAATAGGAGGAGGAGGGGTGATAAAACCCGGGTTAGGATAATATTCAGAGGCGCTGGGTCTGAACCAGGGTACCACCTCAGGAGAGAAAGGGGTGACAAGAGTTTCTCCTACTAATTCGAGACCAGGAGAAGAAAACCCAGCAGGAACACTCCCAAAATTTAGACTATGGGAAACTCTGACGGAGGGAAATAAAACAGGATGAAATGAAGGGGCTGGAGTTTCTATAAAATCATGAAAATGATCAGAAATACCTGGTTTAGCAGTAGAAGTACCGTCTCCAGAGTACTTTCCCTTTCTGATAATCTTCTCTGGGTCAACTTCAGGTGGTGCTAACGACAACTACGGATTAGACCTTGTGTGTGTGCCTCTAGAAGCCATGGTTGAAACAATGGAGTTGTTTATGGGGTCACATCAATGGAATTCCCCAATGGAGTCGCGTCAGTGGTGTCGCCAGGTGCTCAGTAGAAATCTCAATAGTTCTGATATCTGATGCACCTTCAAAATCAGTTGATCATTGTCGTTCAATCCCGGGGAAAATATTCAACTTCGTCCCCGACAACAGCGCTAGAAATGTTAGTGTCAGAAGTCACTCTTGGATTGCGACAGGAGCAGATCCCAACGACCATCAGTTTTATGTTCACACTAAGTTTAATGGATGATCAAGTGGTTAGAGACCCAGGACGAAATCACTCTAACTCAGGGACCAGGTCTGGTAGGTAAAGAACAAAGGAGGTCTTGATCTAAGTTCAGTCAGTGGGTTGATTATAAGATGAGAAGGTGGAAGAATTGGTGAGAGGAGTGAGCAAAACTACCTTGGGCAACAAGCCTTTCAACAGTTTGCAAAAGAAAAACTCTAAATGCAAGATCTTCTTGGTTCAGAGTTTCGGGAACCGAAGGGGTGACTTGACTAGATCCTCCAATTCCAAGTCATTCAGCATTGAGAAAATCGCAAGACCGATTAAAGACAATGCAACTGTTACAGTGATCCAACCTACATCATCCTATAGTAGCTACAACTCGACTGGATCCTCCAATTCCAAGCTGTTCTAACACAGTGCAAACAAAGATATGAAAGAAACTGACATTCATAAGGCAAGAAGTCTCAAGAGTCCATGCATAACCAGAAAAACCAGTGCTTCATTAAATCTTTTACAATCGAGAGCCTTGCTCAACCATCGATGCCTTGAAAAATATCAAAACTAAGTACATATACTCCTAAACATTTTTCCAGCAGAGGCGTCTTAGACTTTCAGGATGGGGCGTCTCTTCAATCAAATCTGGCCTGCACTCCTTTGTCATACGCCATCTTAACCCTACACGGGTCATGCTAAGGGGTAGCTGAGCCCTTAAATGCTGAATTAGCATGCGCAGACTTCCCTGGTGAGTCGAGGACTTGGCATGGCTTCTGTGGAAAAAACTAGTACAGAGGACCAGCGTGGGTGGACTTCCTACCGGGACCTCGATACCTTGCAATTAATGAGTGAGGCGAGGTTTCAACCAACCCCTCTCTTCTTCATTCATTCCAAGAAGGTATCAAGATTGAGACCAAGTCGAACTGGCACCTGGAGAACACGGTGCCCCCCCTCTCTGAAGCTCAACTCGACAATTTTGGCCCCCTTTGTACAACTTTTTCTATTTCCCCAAGTGACCACAGGCCGTGACCCTGCGCTTATCCTCAAAGGCGCTTTCGGCGCTTCACGTATCGTAGCTGGGAGGAGGCTGATCCTCGTGCTTCAAAGTTACGATAAGCGAGGTGGCGAGATAGCCTGATCGTGCACCACGTGCCCCTCTTTGATCGGACGAACCTGATGACATTCGACGATATTGTGGGCCCAAATTCTGGACGCCTTCGGCACTTCACGTCTCATGGCTGGGAGGAGGCTGGTCCTCGTGCTTCAAAGTCCCGATACCCGAGACAGCGACACAGGTCCAGATCCTTTACTTTTCGGCGCGCTCCACACATAACCGTCGGCCAGGGCTCAAGTGCTAGCGCCTCTCGCAGCTCATGACCTCACCCCGGAGTGTCGAGCTTTGGCATTCTCCCTTTGCGAAGTCCTAAGACGCGAGATGGTCAGCGAAGGTTGACTTCCCTTTGAACACTTCTCGTAACTCGCAATCTCGTGAGTTGGAGGGTAGAGCCTTCGTGCTCCCCTTTTACGAAGTCCCGAGACGTGAGATGGTGACACGGGTATACTTCTTTCCTTTCCACAATCCTCGCGACTCGAGATCAACGACCCTCGTAACTTCGCGAGCTCCTCATGGAGGACTCCGACCATTCATTTCCTTGAAAACTTCCGCGCTATACTTGGCGTGACTCGATTGACTATTATTACCCACCGGCCGTTGCTCTGCTCCGTTGATGGATCCTTGTCGTCGAAAACAAAATGCTCGCTTGCTTGATTTGAAGCCCGAAATTGAATTCTCCTGTGGGATGTGCTCGGCGCTTATGGCTGCGGCCTTTGAATGAAACACACTCGACCAATTTTCAAACTCGACTTCTATGTGTTTACACCAGAGGCTTAAAATCGGAGAGAAAACACCATCATGCAAGAATTGGTACTAACACGGACTACTTATATTTCACCATGGTGACTCCATTGTTTAAAAATCTATTAGTGACTCCACTATGCAGAATCTGTTGGTGACTGCATTGAAAGGAGACAAATTAAATGGCTATGGAGGATATCTTGGACAAGAGGTTTTCCCCATTCAATTTCTCAGCCATAGCTGGTTATCCACATCCTGTTCCTCTAGTTGATGAATGGCATGACATGCTTCCAAGATTTTACGAAGGTAAGATTGGCAACCCTCTTAAACATGTTAAAGAATTTCATGCTTTGATGCAACAACTTGACATCCAACATGAAGACATACATATGAATCTTTTTATGTTCTCTCTTCAGGGAGATGCTCGTGATTGGTATCAATCTCTTGAGCCTTCTAGCATTTCTTCACTTAAATATTTTCATGAAGCTTTCAATAGGCATTGTCAAAAGTTTTATTCCTCTGAGTTTATTTATCATAGCTATTGTGAGGAATATAAAGACTGTGTTTAGGTTATAACTATTTCTTATGAAGGATGTGAAAATGAAGAAGATTCCTTGGATGAGGAGTCAATTTTTTCTCTTCCCTGTTCATCTGCATCTGATGAAAACTGTGTTTGTTGTCTCAGTAAGGAAAGTGTAGAAATTGAGTCTGTTCTAGAAGTTGATGTTCTTTGTAGCCCTGTCTCTAAAAAGCCTAGATATGAGCAACCTTGTTTTGACTCATATGATAATGATAATATATTGCTTCCTGGATCAAATCTTGAAAGGCAGCCCGTGTTTGATAATAAAGAGCAGTTTTCTCATGTTGGGCAGAAGATACCTCTTGGCATGTCATTCAAGACTCCTCCTCTATTTCATCATTATGGAGAGAGTGATGAAGATGCTGAGGTGTTTATCAAAGAGAAAGGCATCAACATCCAACCTTCTAATGAAAGTGAAATATTTTACCAAGAGCAACATGATAGAGAGAAAGAGTCATCCATTTATCTACATGAGGAGATTTCTTGCCATCAACTAACATACGTTATCAGAGAAGGAAAAATATAAGTGGATCAACGACATGCATGAGCCTTTCACTCACCCATTCTCTCCATAGACATTCAACCAGATGTGAGAAGCTGTAAAGCAGAGCAGGTTTTCTTTTATCGACCCAGAAAGCTTTGCCACCTATTTTATGACCATGTAGGGGAATACATGGAGTTGCATTTCCTCAATGTATTGAAGCCCCCAAGCCTTATATCACCTCCATCATTAGGAGGAAATATGAAGAATGCAATCAGTTTGTTGTCACTATGTTGTTATCCCTTGCTTATCAATGAAAAAGTAAATAAATTTTCAGTTAGGAGGCTACTCGAATGGCTATGGTGGAAGTTTTCTTTCACCTAGCACTTTGTAAAAATCAGTTAGTCTAGGAGTGTACATATATAAGATCCTTCTGGAGCATGTGTGTTTTCTTTCTTTTAGTAGGCAGAGGAGTGAACATATCGACCTATTTTATTCTACGAAATATTTTGAGCTCGACGCCATAGCCCAACAACTAAGGCACTCGAACTGCCCGTTCTTGGCAGCTCACAGGGAGCATGCCATCCTATGTGGAGCCAAATGTTATCACATATAGTTTTCAAGGGAAAAATGTCATCCAAGTTCATGGTCTACACATGAAGCATCCAAGCGCAACATTCAAAGTAGCCCATTTTGGGCTTAAAATACAAGCAGTGGGCGGTTTTATTTTTCCAATGACGGAGATCCCAGGAGCGGTTTAGATCAACGAATCACATGTATTCGGCATGTCAAAGTTGCACGAGGTATAGCGCTAGGAATAATCCCTAGAGTTAAATATTAGGTGCCACGCGTCCTCCGGAGTGGACGATCATGATTTACTTCAGGACTTCGGGCTTCGAGAGTTTCGGGGCTTCCCTTCTTATTTTCCTTCGAAGTGTTTTGGCCTGAAATTGCAGATTAGGTGCCATGCATCCTCCAGAGTAGACGATCATGATTTACTTCGAGAATCTGAGATTTGGGAGTTTTATCTTCTTCGCTCTTGATTTGCTCTGGAGCATTTTCCCCCAAAATTGTAGATCAGGCACCACGCGTCCTCCAGAGTGGACAATCATGATTTACTTCGGGACTTCAGGCTTCGGGAGTTTCAGGGATTCCCTTCTTGTTTTCCTTTGAAGTGTTTTGGCCCGAAATTGCAGATCAGGCGCCACGCGTCCTCTAGAGTGGACGATCATGATTTTCTTCGGGAATCCTGGCTTCAGGAGTTTTAGCTTCTCCGCTCCTGATTTCCACCGGAGCGTTTTTCCCTAAAATTGCAAATCAGGCACCACGCATCCTCCGGAGTGGACGATCACGATTTAATTTGGGACTTGGGACTTCGGGAGTTTTGGCCTCCCCACTCGCGTTTCCTCTGGAGTGTTTTCTCCTGAAGTCCTCCAATCGCTGCCGCGTGTCCATCAAAATCTAATGGCGGTAGTTTTCTTTGGGATTTCGGGCTTCGAGACTTAGGGATTCGGGAGTTTCAGGACTTCCCCTTTCTCATTTTCCTTCGAAGTAGTTTCTCCCAGAGTCCATAGTTCCCTATCGTGTGTCCTCCTCAAATCGACGGTCATCATTCACTTCAGAGCGCCAAATCTACATGAAGACTGCCCCAAGCTATGAAGTTGCAAAGTACGTGGCAACCATCAGTGTAGACATGTGGCACCCTTATTAGTCATGACACATGGCATCCATCTAGAGATGACACATGTCACTCATTTCAAGCATTTTTAGACATGTCTTTAGCCTATTTTCAAGTGTCATATGTCACCCCTTCATCCGCGACACGTCAGGTCATCCTCCGAGAAGTGTTTTTGTTCGGTGCCAAAATTAGCACCATCTCCAAGAACAATTAGAATGATCCTAAAGTTGGAAAGCGAATAAACTTCAGCAGGGGCGCTAAATTGGTAGGGCTGCCCAGATTGTGGAACACAAATAGATCAATGACCATGCTTCATTGCGGGGATGCAACTTGCTCGAGCGTTAAAATCCTTGAGCGGTCCCACAATCAAAACTGTGGTATACTAAAAATGCTATGTTGTGAAAGGTGGTGGATTGCGGGCTCAAAAGCGGTGTGGATCCGAACCACCTTTGATGGCCTCGCAATCACGTGCTTATATAATGTCTAATACAAGAGCAATGTGTGGCAGCCCCCTAGGATTTGAGCCTCGTCCCGATCCCGGGGAAAAGAGCAGTTAATGAAAAGGACTGGTAGATGAAGCCTCAACTGAGTCCATAAGTAGAGGGCATGAAAGCTCTGGTTGAGGAGACAGAACTCTCAGCCCGAGGTACCCCTGTAGACGGTTTTTCCTGCAGACCCATATTGATCTGAGCTCACGTCTGACAGAAGGATACACACATAGTTTGACAGAAGGTTGCTCAGACGTAAATCTTTGAATGGAATGGCCAGATCACACTCCTGGCAGTGGTGAACTGAGCCGATATAAAATAGACCAGTTTAGATTTTGTTTTGGGGGGGAGGGGGTGTTTTTCAGAGTTGAGAGAGCTGAGAGAGTTTTAGGAGCAGTGCTATGTATGTTTCATTTTTATTTTGGAATCTCGAGGGTTTGGATTGTAAATATCACGTTATTGAAGATTCCTTTGAGTTGTTTTTATCAAACCGTGTTCTTAGTTTACATATTGTTTATGTTTTCTTGTCTGGATGTAATCTCTTTGATTTATGGATTCCTAAGGCGGTGGAGGATCTTCTGTCATCTTGCCCATATTTCATGGTTCAACAGACGTTTTCTATTTTTCTTTCTTGTCTAGATGTAATCTCTCCGATTTATGGATTCCTAAGGCGGTGGAGGATCTGCTGTCATCTTGCCCATCTTTCATGGTTCAACATACGTTTTCTATTTTTCTTTATTGTTTGGATGTAATCTCTCTGATTTATGGATTCCTGAGGCGGTGGAGGATCTGCTTCCATCTTGCCCATATTTCATGGTACAATAGACGTTTTCTATTTCTTCTTGTCTGGATTATTGTGAACCCTTTAATTTCTGGATTCCTGAGGCTGTGGAGGATCTGTTGTCATATTGCCCATGTTTTATGGTTTATCATTCAAACACCTTCTATATTTCTTCTCCCATCACCACTTTAATCCTTTGTCTGATAGGTATATTAGATGCCTTCATTATTCATGATACTTATGACTCCATGCCCAATGGTTCAGGACTGATCTGCAGTTACTTCTGTTATCTTTTTCTCTCTCTACAATCTTACTGATCCACCTACTCAAACCATTTTAATCCATTTTACCCTTTGTTTTGATGGGTACTGATCATATCCTCTTGCATTCATAGGGTGACTCTTAGTGCTAACACTTGCCACAACAACAAGAAATATAAGGGTCCCAAACCCACTTAGACAACTTATGCTCCTAATGGTGACAAAGGAACAAAATATAAAAGTAAGAAGACTGACAGACATTGCAATTTTTGTGATAAAGATGGTCATGATGAGTCCAAATGTTTCAAGAAGATGATAGCTTTAGAAGTAATGATGAATAAGAACAATATCAATATAGATTCTACTTCTTCTTCTTCTTCTCATGGACATGCACTTTCTGCTTCTAGTTTCTCCTTCAATACAACTTCTCCTTCTTCTTCTAATGAGTGGATTATTGATTCTGGAGAATCTTATCATATGGATAAGGATAGAGACATATTTTATGCTCTAAATGAATGTAACACCAAGAAAATATTTTTTGGTGATGATAGATCTCTTAGTGTTGAAGGATCTAGAAAAGTTCAAGTAGAAAACGATCATTTCAATGATGTATTACATGTTCCAAGTCTTTCTTGTAACATTCTATCAGTATATCAAATCACTCATTCAGGTGAAGGTAAAACCGTAGATTTTTCACCTCACCAAGTTGTAATCAAGGATATAAAATATCCTAAGCATGTTCTTGCAACTATAATTGATGATGATATTACTAGGTTGTACAAGTATGACAACTTTGGGTCATCATCTTTTTCATCAGTTTTTGTTTCTCATAGCGATGACTTGAGCAAACTTTGGCATGGGAGGTTTGGTCATCTAAACTATCTATCATTGCAATAACTATGTAATCAACATATGGTGACTGGTCTTCCTCTTTTTTCATGCAGAGATGGTGTTTGTGTCAGTTTTGTTCTTGGAAAACATCATCGGGATAGTTTTGACAAACGTGCCTCTTAGCATGCCTCGGGCCCTTTGTAGCTTGTTCACAGTGATTTGTGTGGTCCACTTTATTCTCCTTATTTTTCTGGGTGCAAATATTTGTTAACTTTCATTGATGACTTTTCCAGGCGTACTTGGGTTTACTTCTTAAAACTTAAGAGATAAGTTTTTGACAAGTTTTTGGCCTACAGGGCTCTTGTAGAAAAACAATCTGGACATCAAATTCAAAAGTTAAGAACAAATAATGGAGGATAATATGTGAACAATAATTTTACAAGTTACTACACTACACAGGGCATCCAAATGCAACACATTGCTCCATATACACCACAACAAAATGGTGTTGCTGAGAGAAAGAACCAGACATTAAAAGAAATGGCTAATTGTATGATCCAATCTAAGGGATTAAGTCTAAGGTATTGGGCGGAAGCAATCAAATGTGCAAATTACATAGTAAATCACACTCCCAAAAAGGATCTTAAAAATATAACACTGGAAGAAGCTTGGACTAAAATTAAACCAGATGTAAGTCACTTTCGTGTATTTGGCAGTATAGCATGGGCTCAAATTCCTAATGAGAAAAGGAAAGCATTGCAGCCTAATAGTGAGAAGTGTATATTTGTTGGTTATTTTGAAGATGTAAAAGGTTATAGAATTATTCAACCACATTGTAATGAAATTATTATTAGAATAGATGTTAAATTTGATGAAAATATCTTGGCATGCGAGCCTAATTCGGTGATTGTGCCTTCTTCGGACTACGAGCCATATTTGACGTTTGTGCCTTCTTCTGTTCCTATTCTAGTTTCTTCTTCAGATGATGACAGTGAGGATGAAAATCCACCTCTGCCTTCTCACCTTCCTCTAGATGAGTCCTTTGAACTTGAACCAACACTAGCTCCACAACTTCCTAGATGGGTTCGTTCAACACAAGAAGCAACTTATGATCTTGTCGGTGATCCTTCAGATCAACGTCGGACACATTCACAGTTCCAGTGAGCCTCTTCTCTTTTGGCTGAAGTTTCATAGATTCACGATCCAGAGACATTTGCAGAAGCTATAGGTCATCCAGATTGGGATACAACATTGAATGAAGAATATCGTTCTTGAATGGCCAACGATACTTGGGATCTTGTACCTCTTCCAAAAGGAAGAAAACTTGTCAGATGTAAATGTGTCTACATAACTAAGTATGCATCAGCTGGAAGTGTTGAAAGACACAAAGCTCGGTTAGTTGCCAAAGGATTTTCCCAAGTTGATGGAGTTTACTATAATGAAACCTTTTCCCATGTAGCCAAAATGAATTCCATACACCTTGTTCTTTCCCTTGCTACCTCACATAAATGGAAGGTCCATCAGATGGATGTTAAATCCTCTTTCTTGCATGGATATTTGCAAGAATAAATCTACATGGAATAACCTCATGGCTATGTCCAGAATGACTCTAGCCTTGTTTTTTTCCTTAACAAAATCTCTTTATGGTCTTAAGCAAGCTCCCCGAGCTTGGTATGCCAAAATGGACAACTTTCTTATTGACACCAGATTCTCTAGATGTCATTCTGATACTAATGTCTATACCAAGAAAGTAGGAAGACATCTCATAATCCTTGTCCTTTATGTTGATGACCTTATCCTTACTGGTAGCGACTCAAAACTTTTAAATCATGTGAAAACCAGCCTTAAGAAGAAATTTGAAATGACAGACTTAGGTTTTTTGCATTATTTCCTTGGCCTCCAAGTTTTGCAAACCAATGAAGGAAATTTATTTCCCAGTCTAAGTATTCTTGTGACCTTCTTCGTCACTTTCACATGGATGATTGTAAATCAACCCCTTCTCCCTTCCAATTTGGAGTCAAGCTTACTTCCACATGTACTTCTCCCGAAGTTGATGCCACCCTGTACCGTTAGTTAGTTGGTAGCCTCTTATACTTGATTCATCCTCTTCCTGATCTTTCCTTTCTTGTTGGTATTGTTGCCCGGTATATGCAAACACCCCATGAAATCCATTGGAAAACAACTAAAATGATACTTCTCTATGTCCGTGGTACAATTTAGTTCAGGATACATTACAGTTCAGGGGGGGCTCCTTTATTGGTTGGCTTCACTGATTCAGATTGGGCCGACGACCTTGATGATCAAAAGTATACTGCAGGTTATGTTTTCAACCTTGGTTCAGGACCTGACACTTGGGTCTATAAGAAACAATAGGATATTGCACTTTCTTCAGCAGAAGTAGAGTACCGAGAAACGGTAAATGAAATTCAAGAAGCCTTGTGGCTTCGACAGATCCTTTCAGAGTTTGGATTCCAACAAAAACATCCGACCAACCTTTGGTGCGATAATAAAAGTGCCATCAAGATTGACAAAGACCCAGTTCAACATCAACACAAAAATCACATCGAGATACACATGCACTTCATTAGAAAGCTCATTTATGATCAAGTTATTAAAGTGCTTTTTTTCCCTACAAAAGATCAAGTTGCAAACATTTTCACAAAGTCTCTTACAGAAGTGAAGTTTTCCAAACTTCAATCTATGTTAGGAGTTTAGGAAGTTATCATTAAGGGGGGATAAGCTCTAATGCCTCCTTCCTTCTCCTATTGTGTCACTATTGTAAATCCTTCAATCCCATCCCAAGTTGTTCTTAAGGGGGGATGTTAGGATATTTAGACACTTAGGAGTTAGTTAAGATCTACTTGGTCTAATGTGTCGTTAGGTAAAAGTGTGTTTCTTTAGCATGCATTAGTATGCATTTGGAGTTAGGAAATCCGACGGTCACAATATGTTCCTGACATAGAGTGATCTGATGGTTCATATTATCCTAGATATTAATGACCATTGATCCGTGGCTTAACACCCGATTGGTCCATGATATCTATTTGAAGAGAATAGAGGGTCATTTGCCAATGATCGATCGTGAGAAACTCTCTTATAAAATCTCTCTGTAATCTTTTTCTTTTGCATTAATAAACTGCTCCAAGTGGCCGCGTTGGTTGGGGCTGTGGATGTTTCCCGGTAGGGGTTTTACCACGTTAAAACATCGGTGTGTTGATCTTTGATTTGGTTGTGTGAGTGGTTAATGAAGGTGTTCGTCCTCTGTTGGAATACCTGTGTTGTCGAACAAATTGGAAACTGTATGTTGAGCCATTGTAATAGGTGGGCGACCATTGATGTCCTCCTAGATCATCTAATGGAAGTTCCTCTGTTTGAATGATATAATATTGATTATAAATTGCATATTATCTAACTTATTTTTCTATTCATGATTTTCATTGGAGGATATAGGGCCTATGTTTTCCAATTCTAACCTATCAATCAAATCTACCACAACCCTAGAAATTGATTCTTTGTTAAATACAAGTTTGAAATCTTCCTTTAAAATATTTCCCTTTAAGTGTGATTTGAAATAAAATTGCAAATCATACGAGGCATGCATATTTTTTATGACTGAAGTGATTTCCTCATGATGGGAGGTGGTTGAATTCTCATTATTTAAATCTAGGTTAGAGTACCGAGAAATAACTTCTAGTAGGTTAGAAACTTTTTCACTATCGAGATTGTTTTCTTCTATAATATTTTTTAGATCAATGCCTCCCAAAATATTAGTTTCAATGAGAGGCAAACAATTTTCTTTAGGTTATTTTGCATCTCCTAATGGTAGTTTTAATGGGTCTATCTCAAAAAATGAAAAGGATAATATGTAAGGTGGGGGACACCCAGAATGCTGCAAATTTTCCTCATTGTATGAGGGTAATATATTAGGTGGGAAACATGTGAGATGATGCAAATTATTCTTGTCATTTGAGGGTAACTCATCTTCTTCAGGGATAGAGAGAAGGTATATAAACCAGTCAATAAATTCTTGGTTAGATGGTCTATCACTTTTAGGGAACCTAAAGTAAATTCACATAATCCTTTGAGAGAAATTATCTAGTAGTTCATTTCTATTCCTATGGATTCCTTCAAGTTCACTATAGAGTTGTTCATAATCATACCTTTCATGGGTAGTGATAAATAATTCCACGAATTATCCACAACTATGAATTGATTTGTATGGTAATTTCCTATATGAAGCCTTGATTCGTCCTTCCAATGTGAGGGTAAACAATTGACATATTTCATTAAACTATTTTTTTTTAAGAATATGTCATATAATCCTAAATTAACTAATATGCATGAAAGTAGAGACTTTCCCTTCACCATCGAACTTCAAATTTGACAAGAGAACAATTATTTTTATTAAGATGTCACCTGATGGTGTTGAAAGACTCAAAGGGTCACCCCATACAAAAATGGGGAGAGGATACTTGGGATGGTTAATTTTTTTTCATGAAATGGATCTATTATGGAAATATTTTTATCATTCCCTCCTAGCACTAATTTTGTTAATGGGTTGGAATGACCTTGACCAACAATATGGGTTACCCTAGATGAGAATTCCCAATTAGACCTCACCCTATTTGGAATAGGGAACCCATCTGGATTCTAGCCTAGCAACCATTACTAAAATGATTGAGCTATGAAGGTTGAAATGCAAGTTGCAGTATGAAATATGAAGCTAATCTAAGTATAAACAAATTTACTCTATCCTATCCCATAGAGAAGAAAGCTACTAAAGGAAATAAAAATAAAATCATAGATTCCTACTTGCACTTCCAAAAATGGTTAGCTATTAAAGAAAAGTAGAAGCTCATAAATGATGAATTATGCATGTGAACATATAAATCTAAAACAACAAGTCATTAATAACCCTATATTTACTAACTCAAAATAAACTAATCCAAGTATAGAAAATAAACTACTCTAACCTATATCAGACGAGAGAAAACTAATCAAGTAAATAGAAAGTAAATCATGAACTCCTACTTGCATTTAAAAAACAATTAGCTACTAGAGAGAAAAAAACTCATAAATGATGAATGATACGGGTGAATATATTAGTCTAGAATAACATGTCATTCATAACCTTCTGTTTACTAACTCATAAAAAAAATATCAGAAAATAAACTAAAATGGAAATCCATAAACTCGTGGATGAAAAGTCCAAACATGAATAGCCTTACAATGGTGAAGATGATAATACAAATACCGGGAACAATCCACAACAAGCATATCATCACACAACACCAATCACTTCTCTTCTAAATTTCCCTGAGGGATTCTTCTAATTAAATTTCCCAAAAGTGGTTCCCAAAATCACAGAAGGTTAGAGCCCCCTATAACTAGGTTCTCTTAGGTATATATAGTTAATGAATTGCAAATTATTTATGGTATTTGCAACTAGTTTTTTTTTAGAATTGTTTTCTTGTTGCAACTATTTTCTAACTTCTCATTGCCTTTGTAAACTATCATGGATATTCCACTAGAACAGTTTGTCACAACAAATCTGATAAATAAAACTGAAATCCACACTATGAAGGTTAAATTCCTTTATATTCTAGAATATTTAGTTACTAATTTTCTGTTTATGCATGAAATAGAAAAAATGCGAAAAATAGAGAATAGTAAAGTACAATCACACGCCATCCACAAGATAACACAAATATTTTCTTTGGGAAACCCTTACAAGAGAAAAACTAGCTAGAAGGTGAGGCTACTTTGCTCTCTTTTCTTTGGTATAGAAATGATGCAAGTACACAAAAAGAGCCACTCTCTATGGAGTTTCCTTTGACCTGTGGCCTGTATGACTGCTACAAAATCTCTCCTCCTCTATTATACTCACATAATACCACTCTCACATGTTCTGCTCAGCTATGGAACAATATATTGTTGGAAGATTGGTTGTTTTCATTGATGTCAACCCTAGAAGAGGTTAATAATCCCACATTTGCTTGAAGAAGATGAGTACAAAAGATGGAGATTGTTGAAAGAATTATTTGTGGTCAATTCAGATACCCTATCTTTGAGGGAATTTTTACCATACATAAATAAATCAAATGGAATTAAAATTTACATGGTTGGAAATATTATTTTGAGACCTTTCCAACAGTATATGGAAGTCCCTCTAACTCCTAAGGAATGATGAGATATGAATTTTTCCTTCGGACAACCCAGCCATAAAATTGAGGAGAGTTCAACCAGGTTGGCCCATAAACTAAAAATAAGATCATAACTACTATAAATATAGGATGGATTTTCGCATTTTTAGAGAAACCAACCTAGTGATCTCTTAGCACAAGTTTGGAGTGAAGAAACTAGGAGGATAAGGATCTCTTATGAAGGATATTTTCTAGTCTCGTGGTGATGTTTTGATCATTGCTATGGGTTCACTATAATATGGATGGTTGATTCTTGCACAAGGTTCTATATGGTTGTTGGGGCTTATATGTGGACCCATGTGGACTTATTATTTCTACCTGGGCCTAGTTTCTAAGTGGAACCAGTTTGATGATGATTATGTATCAATGATATTCATAAATACAGTGACAATGGTAGTGACAGTCTATGTGGACCCAGTTTGTATGTGGAACGAGTTTCTAAGTGGACCTGGTTTCTAAGTGGACCTAGTTTGATGGTGTTGATATAAGTGTTCATTATCTATTATATATTCTTGGGTGGAAGGAAGGGGAAAGGATAGAGGGTTTAACCCCCTCTTTATCTTGGAGTATTGTATCTTCCCTTAGAGGCTTTTCCCTCCCTTGGAAGTATTTACTTCCTTTGAACAATAACTATTGATTACTTCACAAATATTTATTTTTCATGGTGTATGGTGTTTCTTCTATTTCTCTTTATGCTTCATTGGATATATATTGAATACGTATTATGATCGAAGTATAAGTTGAAAAAGTGTTTAAATGTTTCTTGCTACTGATTCACCCCCATATTAGTATCGACAATTGGTTTCAGAGCAGGTTACCTTCAGTACAGTTTAACCACTGGAAGGAAGATCATGAACAAAGATGGAAGACCACATTTCTCTTCCAAATGGGATTTCAAGATTTGATGGAAGCAATTATCCATACTGGAGTGATAGATTGCAAAATTAATTGACAACTTTAGGAGTGGATATCTGGTACTCAGTTGTAAATGGATATGTAATCCCAAAGGATACTCCAACTGATCCAAATGATAAGAAGTCAATGTGTTTCAATTAAAAAGCTAGACATTTATTCTATGAGCATTGACACCAACAATTGATAACAAGGTGATGGGTTGCAACACAACTAAAGAGGTATGGGACAAACTCAAAAGCGTATATGAAGGTGATCCTAAAGTCAAACATGTCAAGCTTCAATGACATAGAGCATAGTTTGAAAATTTGAAGATGGATGAAAAGGAAGACATTGTAGCTTATTTAATCAAAGTTGATGAAGTTTTCAATGCTATCAGAGGATTATGAGAAGATATAAATGAATATTTGGTTGTACAAAAGGTGTTAATATCACTTCTCTTGAAATATGATGCTAAGGTCTCCGCCATTGAAGAAACTAGGGAATTAACCAAAATGACAATGGATGAATTACATGGGTCTCTCATAGCATACAAAATGAGAACAGGTACAGAAGTTGACCAATCAAATAACGAAGCATCCCTTAAAGCCACAAAGAATACAAAGGACATGAAACACAAGGTAGAAGAAGGACTAGATCATGACTTTGATGAAGAAATAACAGATTTTCCAAAAAGGCTCAAGAAGGGAAGCAAAAGATATACAGGTAAGCCCCCTTTCAAATGCTTCAATTGTGGTAGAGTAGGACATATAGATAAAAATTTCCATTATGAAAAGATAAGCTTCAACAAGAAAAGGAGTTTCTACTCCAAGGATGTTGGAACCTATTTTGATGAAAGTGACGAAGAAGAAACATATGTAGGAGAAGTCATCTTCATAACCCAAGAAACCTAGGATGATGATAAAAAGAGTTCTAAATAAGAAAAAATTATCTCTGAAGAAGATTATGATGAAGGAATTGGCTATGATTCTTTCTGGGAATATAGAGACAATATAGAAAGCGAACAAGAGGATGAGAATCTTGAGAAATTGAATCATGTTGAAACTGAAAATAACAAGCTCAAAAACACAAATAGAAAGATAAGAAGCGAACTGAGTACTTGCGAAGAAGAGAATCATAAGCTTGAAAATATTATTGATAGCTTGAAGGAAAAATTCGAAGAATATGATAAATTGAAAGAAGAATTGGACCACACAAAAGGGGATCTAATATTGACAATAGAGAAGTTGGAGAAGTTTGAAAGAAGCACTGAAAATCTAGATGAAATCGTTAGCAGTCAAAGATCATTGAATAACAAGACATGACTATGATACAATGCCAATTTGAAGACAATAAAACAAGAGAATGAAGATGAAAAGGATGGAACCAACACTCCAGAAGAAGTTTAAAAACAATAAGAACAAGAAATAAGACCATCTCCCATCAGGTATGAAATCAATCAGAGATCAAGATTCAGAAGGAATGAAACACCAAGAAGGCCCTCTTCCAACAGGTATGAAAATATTTTTCTTGGTCACTATTATACTTGTGCAAATTTTGGACACAAGGCAATCAATTGTAGAATCAATGAAAGAAACAACTATGCAAGAAACATGAATGGTAGTAGATATGGAAATGCTCATGGATTTGTAAACATAAGTTATAATCGATTTTCCCCATTAATGGATCAAAATATTGAATGCTACAATTGTGATAATGTTGGTCACAAATCATGAGATTGCAGATATATGAAAGAATATGCTCCTCTGCCTATTGTTCCTATGCAAACCAAAACATGGAGAAAGAAAGAGATTCCAAACAATGAATATTGTCAAATAACATTGATCGATAAAGAAAGTAAAGAAGAAAATGAATGGTACACAAATAGTGGGTGCTCATCTCACATGACCGAGAATCAAAACAATTTTTTCATATGAAGAAAAGGGATGGAAATGTTTCATTTCGAGATAAATCATCAACCAAAGTACTTGGAAAAGGGTTAGTTAAGTTTGGAAGTGAAAATATAAAAGCATACAATGTTCTGTTAGTTGAATATCTGAAGCATAATCTCCTCAGTGTTAGTAAAATGTGTGATCAAGGATACACTCTCACATTTGACTCCCGAAGATGCAAAATCATAGAATAATATTAAGGAAGATTGGTTGCAACCACTACAAGAAGACCAAGTAGCATCTACATCCTATACCAAGAGAAGACAAAGAAGATTGAAGACAAACAAAATAGTTCAAAGGTAGACCAAGAGAAGAGAAATAATATTGAAGACACACAGAAGATCTCAAAGGAGGAAAAGGACCAAAAGATCGGAAAGAAAAATGAATTACTACTAAGTGCCATTTGTTCAGGGGGAGCAACCCCAAATACGAGAGAAACATTTTTCCATTGATGTCAAAGGGGGAGAGAAACCATGAGCATGATGAAAGGCCGAGTGTGAGTGTTCTCATCGATGAAAAAGGGGGATATTGTTGGAATATTGGTTGTTTTCATTGATTTCAACCCTAGAAGAAGTTAAGAATCCCACATTTTCTTGAAGAAGAAGAGTATAAAATATGGAGATTGTTGAAATAATTATTTGTGGTCAATTTAGATAACCTATATTTGAGGGATTTTTTACCATACATAAATACCTCAAATGGAAGCATAATTTACATGTTTGGAAATCTTATTCTGAGACCTTTCCAACGGTATATGGAAGTCCCTCTAACTCCCATAGAATGAGGAGATATGCTTTTTTTCATCTGACAACCCAACCATAAAATTGAGGACAATTCAACCAGGTCAGCCCAGAAACTAAAAATAAAGACAAAACTACTATAAATATAGGATGTGTTTTCGCATTTTTAGAGCAACCAAGCTAGTGATCTCTTAGCACAAGTTTGGAGTGAAGCAACTGGGAGAATAATGAGCTCTTATGAAGGATATTTTCTAGTCTTGTGTTGATGTTTTGATGTTTTGATCATTTCCATGGGTTCACTATAATATGGATGGTTGATTCTTGCACTAGGTTCTATGTGGTTGTTGGGGTTTATATATGGACCCATGTGGACCTAGGATTTCTATGTGGACCCAGTTTCTAGGTGGAATCAATTTGATGATGATGATGTATCAAGGATATTCACAAAGACAGTAAAAATGGTAGTGCCAGTCTATGTGGAACCAATTTTTATGTGGACCCATCTTCTAAGTGGACCCAGTTTGATGGTGTTGATATAAGTGTTAATTATCTCTTATATATTATTGGGTGGAAGGAAGGGGAAATGATAGAGGATTTAACCCCATATTTATATTGGAGGATTTTATCTTCCCTTGGAGGCATTTCCATCCCTTGGAAGTATTTACTTCCTTTGAACAATAACTATTGATTACTTCACAAATATTTATTTTGCATGGTGTATGGTGTTTCTTCTATTTATCTTTATGGTTTATTGGATATATATATATATATATATATATATATATATATATATATATATATTGAATACGTAATATGATTGAAGTATAAGTTGAAAAAGTGTTTAAATTTTTCTTGCTACTGATTCACCCCCCTCTCAGTATCAACATATACAATGAAAAAGAATGGAACCCATTCTCCTAGTCCTAGTGGCTCGGTATTTAACATTGCCTGATAGCCATCTAGGGGTATGGTTTTGACTTCCTCAACCTTCAACTATGATAAGGTTTTGGACCTTCTACAATTTTCTTAGAATATCCACTACATGTCTATCTCCACATGTCTAAGTAATGGAGG
The DNA here is from genome assembly GCA_009831015.1 of Picea engelmannii. Classification (NCBI taxonomy): domain Eukaryota; kingdom Viridiplantae; phylum Streptophyta; class Pinopsida; order Pinales; family Pinaceae; genus Picea; species Picea engelmannii. Next base: position 1,811 of record ML783093.1, on the reverse strand, counting down.
TTATCATGGCATCCACTCGCACCATGGTGTTCAATACAGTAGATCAACTTGCGGGATGAATGACTTTCTCATATGAACTCTGATTGAAAAAAAATCTACACTGTTGGAAATGTATCAGTGTATAAAATATACAATATTCATCTATATTTATATTTGGAACAAAGAAAGTGTCATTTGATTCTTCAAAATGAATTCGTAAGATTTCGTATGGTATTTTGGACCCAAATTTCCAAATTTAGACCAACCATCGAAATGACCCTGCAAGTTGATTCCTTCCATTTTTCCACCGAGAAAATACTAAGATAGATGAAAAATAATATAATGATCCATTCTAGATCATACCTCCCCATTTAGGGAGGCTTTTGGTACCCAAAATATTTATTGAATGAGGTAAGGAAATGTTTCCTCTACCTTCACCTTGGAGTAGCAATTTGTTTTTCCTAGAATTTGTCCTTTCAATCCAAACTTCCAAAGGTCATGTTGCCCTTGTATTGTAGTTCTAAACTGCTTATGAAAAATTGTGTCCTCTGCCAATGTTTCCTGAGAATCTAATTCTAAGTCCTCTATGGAAGGTAGGACCTTCTCCTCCTACTGATCCAACATGGAAGGATCACAAAGTTTGATATTCTCCACATTCACTACTAAGTAAATTCACATGTATGGGGGTAGATTGAGTTTGTAGGAATTATCTCCCACCTTCTACAATACCTCAAAAGGAACATATTGCAGAGCCTTGATATTCTTACCAGGACCTTGTAGCCTTTCCTTATTTAGTTGTAACCATACTTTGTCTCCCACTCTAAATGTTCTATATGTTCTATATTGGTAATGCCTAGCCTTGTACCCTTGACATGTGACTTCTTCAATGTCTCTTGTACTTGTAAATGTATCTACATGATATTATCAATAATATTTTCTTCTTTTAATGCATCTTTTGTGAGGTCCTCCCACACTCCTCCTTGTTGTCCATATACAACATCTAAGGGTAAGGTGGAAAATACCCAAATAAAGTTTCAAAAGGTGACTTACCAATAAAAGTGTGGACTAATCTATTATAAGAGTGCTATATATAGATTACATTTCCATCCCAGGTCTTTAGATGCTTCTAATTGTAACCCCTCAAAAGATGCACCAAATTCCTGTTGACTACTTCTATCTTCCTATCTGTTTGTGGATGGAATGTTGTATACCTATTCAACTTAGTGTCCATATTATCCCACAACGTAGTCCAAAATCAACTAAGAAATATTGTATCCCTATCTGAGATGATTCTCCTCGGTATCCCAAAGTGCACCCAGACTTGTTCAAAGAACAAGTTTGTTGCTTCCTATCCCTTTATGGTCTTTTTACAAGGCATGGAAATTCACATTTTATTGAACCTATCAACTACCGTGATAAATAGTCACGTCCCTTCCTTGTGGTTGGTAAACCTCCCACAAAATCCATGCAAATGATTTCCCAAGGTTGAGTGGGTATAGGTAAGGGATGGTATAGAAATTGCTTCTTGTTACTGGGCTTATTGATACAACAAAGTATACTTCCTCTAATATATAGTGCTACATATTCTTGCATTCTATGCCAGTACACATACCTTTGTAAATTGGAAACTTCCTTCCCAACACAAAAATTTCCTACAAACTTAACTTAGAAGTGTGAGCCTCTCTGATAAGATGCATCTTTTCACCTTTAGGGACATAGAACTCATCAAGATTGTAGAGTAAATGTAATGTCCCTTTCCAAATAGGAGCTCCAGAAAAGGAGGCTTAATGGTCTAAACCACCCCGTTAGACTATAGCCAGGGCTAAGGAGGG
>ML783092.1:330752-343327 GCA_009831015.1 Picea engelmannii | reverse complement strand
TGACTCTCCCTCCCTCCCTTCTACCCTCTCTATATCACCTTCTTTGCTCTCTCTCTCTCTATCCATACCTCTTGCCCTCCAAAGGATGGGATAGAAGTGGATCTTCAGAATATAAAAGTCATTAGAGAGTGGTCAGCGCCAAAGAATATGACAAAGGTCAGATCATTCATGGGCCTTGCACGCTACTATAGGAGATTTATTGAAGGATTCTCAAAAATTGCACACCCAATCACTTCCTTGCAAAAGAAGGGTGTGAGGTTTTAGTGGACATTGGATTGTGAAAAGAGTTTCCAACACTTGAAACAATTATTAAAATTTGATCCAATACTAAGGATTACAGACCCAAATGAAGACTTCATTATATGCACAGATGCATGTAAAGAAGGACTTGGTGGAGTCCTAGGTCAAAATGGGTTTGTTATATGTTATGAATCAAGGAAGTTGAAGGAGCATGAAAGACACTATGCCACTCATGATTTGGAGTTGGAAGCCATAGTGCATGACTTGAGGAAATTGAAACACTACCTCATGGGGAAAAGGTTTGAGCTCAAGACAGACCATAATGGTCTGAAATATTTATTTGATCAACCAACTCTAAATGCTAGGAAAAGCAGATGGTTAGAATTTCTAAGTGAATATGACTTTGATATAAAGCAAATCAAGGAGAAAGAGAAGAAATTAGTTGATGCACTCAACATAAGAGTGCATGAATTGCATGCTACAACCATTAGCATGTACCCATCAGATTTGAAACACAAAATTTTAGAGGCTGCAAAATTAGATTTGCATACAAGGAATTAGTGGCAAAATTACAACAAGGTAATTTGCAGCATAAAATTGAAGAATATGAGCTAGATAGTGATGAAATTTTGAAGTACAGGGGATTAATTTATCTACCAAATTCCCATGAATTGAAATTTTTGATATTGAGAGAAATGCATAATGTACCTTATGTTGGGCACCCAGGTTATCATAAAATTATTGCAGCTATCAAGAGCCAATATTATTGGTTGGGAATGAAGAAAGAAGTTGTTGATTTCATTGTCAAATGTTTGGAATTTCAAAAGGCAAAGGTTGAGCATAGACACCCAAATGGTTTGCTACATCCATTACCCATTCCTGAGTGGAAATGGGAAGTTGTAACCATGAATTTCATCACCAAATTGCTCAGAACGAACAATCAACATGATTATATCATGGTAGTGGTGGATAAGCTTACTGAAGATGCCCATTTTATTCCAGTTAAGCTCACTCACAAGGCAACCAATATTGTCGATATTTATATGAGAGAAAATGTTTGATTACATGGTATACCCAAGACAATTTTGTTTGACAAAGATCCAAAATTTACCTCAAATTTTTGGAAAGGATTATTTAATGGATTTGGAACAAATTTGAATTTTATCACAACTTAACATCCATAATCAAATGGACAAACAAAGAGGGTGAATCAAGTGATTGAGGATATGTTGAGGATGTATGTGATGGATAAACCATCAAAATGAAAATACTACCTACACCTAGTAGAGTTTTATTATACCAATGGGTACTAAACATCTCTAAATATGAGCCCATTTGAGGCACTTTATGGAAAAAAGTGAAACACACTGGTAAGTTGGGATAACCCAGCAGATAGAGCAGTGCTTGGGTCAAATTTACTCAGGGAAATGGAGGAGAAAATGTTGAAAATAAAACAAAATTTAAACACTGCCCAAGACAAGCAGAAAAACTATGTTGATAAGGGAAGAATACACAGGGTATTTAAAGTGGGATACTATGTATTCTTGAAAGTAAAGGCCAACATAAGTTCTCTGAATTTGGGAAATTGCTCAAAGTTTGCAGCTCGCTATTGTGGGTCATTTGAAATCCTAGAAAGGATTGGTCCAATAGCTTATATGATTGCATTGCCTGCATATATGTCTATTCATAATAGATTCCATGTATCATTGCTCAAGAAATATATACATTATGTTAATCATGTTATTGATTGGAATGGTATTCAGGTAGAGCAAGAAGGCACTTTCCAAGTGCATTAGGTACGCATAATGGACCGGAAAATCAAACAATTTTGGAATCGATCCATAGGGATTATAAAGGTCCAATGGACCTGGTACGGTCCTGAGGATGCTACTTGGGAACATGAAGATGAAATGTGGGTAGAATACCCACATCTTTTTGAGGATTTTTGAAAATTTTATTGTATATGTGTACATAATGCACTGTGGACAGTGCAAAAATAAGGGAAGGGGATTGTAATACCCCTAGGCTGAACCTAATTGTAAATGTAAAATGCAAATTTACTTAAGATAGTGAGTGTTTGATATCATTTTTTGTATGCACCTTCCATGGTATAGTGTGTGCATGCACTGTGCAGTGAAATGATGAAGTGTGCACATTCCAGGATATTGTGCACAACAAACTTAAGTGCGTGCGATTTTGAGTTCAGGGAGCCTTGTGTATATGCTGTGTTTTATAGGTTGGTGAGCCAGTCAACCTATTTTTGTATATGTCTCATCATTAATATAAAATACATCATTGCGCGTAGACTGACCACGATAAAAGAGTATGGGGGACTAAAATCCACTAGTTAGGGAAAGGTGGGGCTAAAAGTTAAGAAAAATGGCTAAGATAGGGAGCTTAAGACAAAAAGGAATATTATATTAATATTCCTTAAATCATAAAGTATGGAGAATTATTTTATCCTAAGTTCTAAGGATTGGGACAAGTGGGACGAAGTAGCTCACAACCTGACAAGTGTCAAGTTGGAGACATGCATACATATAGTTTTGACTTAGTTGATTTCCCATCATTCCTTCCATCATTGAGTCATCCATTCAATCATTCGATCATCATTCACACAAACATTGATCTATCCTACGTATGTTTCTATCATTGTACATGAACCTGTATCCATAACCATATATGTTTGTGTACCTGGTTAGCTTGGAAGTTGGACTGAAGAAGCGGGTTGTCAGGCTCGTGGGATATTGAAGAGGTGGGTTGTTAGGCTCGTGAGAAATCTCTCAAGGTGAGAGAATTGTTGGGAATTGATTTCCGAAGGTGCTAAACTGCATCTACAGGGCTCTGAGACTTCCTGCCTGGCCTATTGTTGAAGCCCAAAAAGGAAGTGGGGAAGCTGAAGTATTGTTGAGCAGATAAGGGTGTTACACATAAAAATTACTCACTTCAATAGTGTCATCATTACGAGTGTTGTAAGTGTCGCATCTTGTCTGCAAGTGTCACATCTCGACTATAAGTGTTGCAAGTGTCAAAAACATCATACTTCCATCTTTCCTATGTCGTGCCTCTAACGACATCATAAAGACACTTAAAACACCTCAAAGACTAGTTTTGAAGAAGAGAGATCACTTGACAAAGAGTACAAACCTTTTGCCAACTAAAGAACCACTAAAAAATGGATTTTGGAGAGGAGCGCTCCCCTACCCACTGTCAAGGAGTGTTGGCGCTCACTGAGCCTCTTTGGGGGGGTGTTTGAGTGCTCTGTGCACCCTTTTATGGGAGTGCTACCCTTTTCTGAGCAAGTTTTGGATTTGTTGAGACAAATTAGGGAAGAATCCCTCAATTCTTGAAGGTGGTTGGATTCGAATAGATGGTCAAGGCATGATCTTAGGGAGGATCCTCAACTAAAGGAGAGGAAACCTCAACTTATCCCAAAGATCTATCAAGTGGTTGGACCTCTCCAAGGTTATATAAATAGGCCTTCTCATGGTGAAAGGTACATGAAAAAGGTTGGAGAGATGAAACCTATGATCTCATAGGCAACATACAGGACAGGAGAGACTAGAGATTGATACCAAACTTATGATCCTATAAGTGGTATTGACAGAAAGGGATGGAGATTGAGAATTACATCAAACTTATGATCTCATGAGTGAGATGTCATCAAATAAATCAGTGGATATTACTCAAGCAAAGGGGTTGGACAAGGAGAACTGGAAGAAGCTATTGCAACTTCATTCAAAGGATTGTAAGTACTTTTACTTCTTCTCATTAATAATCAATGCTTGGCCTGTTTCTCTCAAACTTATGTTTGTTCCATATGAGTTTGTCTGCAGTAGATGGAACTATGTTTGAGCTAATATTAGTAGAGTAGGAAGTATTTTGTACCTTTGTTTGTTTTACAGGACCTATCAAGGAGCTCAGGATCGAAGCTCTGCCAGGACTTTGCAAGGAAAAATGTCGCTAATAAGGTACATATCTTTCTCCTTCTCTTTAATTTATTATCTTGATTAGATCTAAAAGGAAGTCAGTTTCCATTTTAAGAACTTTTCTATCTTGGCCTTAAGAGTCTATAGACCAAGAAGGAATCCACTTGTCCGCAGGGGGATTCACCTACAACAGAAATTGGTGACTCCACTGGGGAGGAGCTCTGATTTTTGTTTCCATTCCCAGATCTTGTTTTGGCCCTTTTCCCACCTTTTTGACCTTCTCCATATTGTTTTTGATCCTTATAACTGATTGTTTGGCTCTTGATTTCATCAAAATCAATTTGATTGATTGAATTTCCTTGATTTTTTGAGTTTATGGGCATTTTTATGAGCTTTTGAAGCATAGCGCTCCCTTTCCCTTGTTACTAGAGCACCAACACTCCTTGGTGGTCTTACACAGAGTGTTGGAATTCTCTGGTTCCCCTTACACCAGAGTGCTACCCCATTTTTCAGTAAAAAATTCTCTAGGTTTTCAGTTTCCGAGTTCAGATTTTGCCTTTTGTATTTGCTCAGGGTCTCATACTCTCAGTCCATCTTTATCATTGACCTTCAACACCTTCTTTCTGAGAATTCATCCTCTTTTGTTTGGATTTTTTGACATTTGTCCTTACTTTGCAATAACTCTTTGTCCTTCACGATTTGGAGTCAATTTGTTGTTTTCTTCTCGTTTATCTGAGTGAGTGAAAAATTTGTAAGGAGTTTCAAAGGTCTTTTGTACTTTTCTTTCTGATCTTTGAGTCATCTTTTCCAAGCTCTTTCTCCTTCCTTTTGATTTTTTGGCTTTCTATTTCTTGTTTGATCACACAAGGGTGTCTTTTGGTTTATGTGAAGTTTTCTTTGAGATTGCTTAAATCTCACAACTCTTGAAGTCCGATTAGCATAGGAATCTTTACATCTACTGGTTATCAGTCACATATAAACATTTTAGCATTGCATTGGATTCATTATTGAGGACTATTGCATGAGGTCATTGCATCTTAGTGTTTAACAGTGAAAGGAAAATCCTTCTCCTTCCCTTAATTAGACATTCATTGAATGAAAAGATTGCTTATCATTTCTTATGCATGTTTTGGGAAATGAGTCATAATATCATCAGTTTTCACTCTCATTCACCTCTGAGTAAACAACAACCACTAAACTCTACGCTTAACTAAAATTTATCAAACTTTTTACATCTTTGTTAGCAAACCTACATTAGTTTAAGGTGTAGGGCTTTGGAATAGGTTGAAAGGATAACTTTCCAAAGCTATCAAACAAACTTAGCATCTTGCGATAGGGAGAGAAAATCCAATTTTCATATAGGCTTTCTGGGATCCCCCTCTCACACAGGGGTTACGCACGAGGTCACATTCAGGTGAGTTACGTAGATTATCCCTCCGTGGTTCAACTGTTTGTAGTGGTCAAATCGTATATTGGGGGTCACTTGAGGGTATACCCACAATTATGTGTGGGAGCCTCTCGAGTTGATTTTGAAATAGTTATCCTGCCCATACGTTTGGATCAGACTGTCGACTGTACCCACCCAAGGGATGACTGTGATTTGGTGACCTTAGTAGTCATAATATTTAGGGTCTCACACAAGGTGACGGTGAAGGGAAGTCTCACTGTACCTGGAACAGATGTTGGTCAAACTCACTCGGGATCCTTGGAGGGTAAATCCACAATTACTATGTGGAAGCTTGCACCAAGGCATAAGTCTGTTAAGAAGGTTGCCAACGTTACTGATCCACCCGCTCTATCCCCACCTCTTCCTATTTTTCTCTTGCGACGTTGGATTTCATCACCAACTAGTGGTTTCATTGTGGGAAGGTTTTGTTTGATTGTTTGCTTCTTAGATTCATAGCGTGTGTTAGTTTTGTTACTTACTGGACCTTAAGTCGAGTCAGTGTTAATGGAATCAAATCCTGAGAGTACCAATGGAGGAACCCCTTCTCCTAGGTAACCTTATACCTTTCCTTCATTTGGAAACTTTGGTCCTCCATACATTTCCACATTGAGTCTTCCGGGACTCACCATCGGATTACCGATTTGGTTGTTCCGCACTCCAGTGATCTCAAATTCTCCCAATGTTTCAACTGCACCTAATACTTTAGATGTGAGTACACCACCCACACATCAACCTCATGCCAAATTTTAGTCTTCTTCACCCATTAAGTCTCCTTCCCTTTCTCCTTCTTCGCCTAGTGAAATCTCTAAAGAAAATAGCCAGGTTGATCAGAAGAAGAAGAAATGGAAAGAGAAGAAGAAGAAGAGCCCAAAAGGGACCAAGCCTCCAACTACATCAAATGTTGGACCTAAGCAACTAGATACTATTAATAGTACTGGGAGTGTTTATGAGGTCAATAAGATTAAAATAAATAATCTGAAACCCAAATTCCCTTGCAGTCTTTGTAAGGGTGACCACTTTCTAAGGGTGACCTTTGTCCTCATATGGACGAGGCTTCTTCTCTTTTAGTAAAGCTTCAACTTCCAAAAGGTTATCATAAGCTTTCCCCCAACCCATCGTTAGTTGATGGACTAGTCAATCCGATTCCATCCACGGTCAATCCAGTTGATCAGGTGGTCAATCTAGTTTCATCCTCGATTGAACCGTTAACTAAAGTAGTTGATCCAATTCCATAATCGATCATCCCTACTCTTCATCAAAAGAGTGTAACCCCAGTAGTTGATCCGTTTTCATCCTCAGTCGACCCCACTCTCCTGTCAGAGAGTGACACCAAAGCGGTCGATCCATTTCCACTCGTCGACCCCATTCTCCTCTTGGAGAATGAAACCCAAGTGGTCGATCTAGTTCTGTCATCGGTCGATCCCACTCCTCCTTTGATGAGTGCCAAAGTGGCTGATCCAGTCCCTTCCTCGGTTAGTCCCACCCTTCATCTGAAGAGTGCCAAAGTGATTGCTCTGGTTACATCATCGGTCAATCCTACTCTTCCTCTGAAGAGTGCTAGCATGGTCAATCTGATCCCATCATCGGTCGATCTTACTCTCCCTCTAGAGAGTAAACCCGATACTGCCCACATTTTTCTTGTTGATACAAAATCTATCATGTTGGGGGGCATTCCTCACTCTCCCGCGAAACCCACTCCAAGCAATGAGGCCATCCTTTTTTATTGGGGTGCGCTAACTGGACCTCATCTTCCCTCTCACATTTCTTTCTAGATTACAGTACAGGTTTGTGGTCAGGAGGTTCCTCAAACGTTGATAGATGAAGGTGCGTCCATTAGTATTTTTTCCTCTGTTGCTTGGCACGCTTTGGGTTGTCCTCAACTTGAGCCAGTTACACAGAATCTATTAGCTTTTAACAGAAGAACTAGTCAACCTTTAGGGACCCTTCCTCATTTTCCGGTAACTTTGGGAGGGAAAAATATCTTTATTGATGTCATGGTAGTCCGAGACCCCTTGGATTTCGCTTTACTCCTTGGGCGAGATTATGTCTATTCCATGAAAGCTATTATGTACACTCTTTTTTGCATGATATCTTTCCCTCACGATGGAAGAAGTGTGACTATTAATCAACTTTCCTTCATCGTTCATGAATAGATTACCTCCCTAAATGGTTCTTATATGATGACAGTATCGCCCCCGCCGCATGTCAATTATGTGGCATTATCTCCCATGACTTCGACTCTCGATGATTTGGTTCGGTAGTTGACATGGTGATCTCTTTGGTAGGGTTATTGGAGCCTGATCTCCTTACCCCTGACGAGACCCTTGACATGTGTTCCTTCCGAAGTGATTTTCTTCCATCTAGTGAACATCTCTTGGAAGCCATGATCGAGTTTTTCCCCTTGACATGGTGTCCTTCCAGAGCGTTATTCTCTTGGAAGCCATGATCAAGGAGAGGTCACGAGCATAGTTTCTATTCTATGTAGCAAGCTCATTAAAAAATGAAACAAAGGTTACGGGCATAGTTTCTCCTCTCTGTAGAAAGCTCATTAAAAAATGAAATAGAGTCCATGAGCATAATTTCTCTTCTCTGTAGCAAGCTCGTTAAAAAATGAAACGAAATCTTTGAGCATAGTTTTCCTCTCTATAGCAAGCTTATTAAAAAATGAAACAACAATTTGGGGATTGAACCTGAAGCCCTGAGCATAGTTCTTTTCCCGTGTCAAGCTTGTTAAAAAATGAAATAGTCATCTCTTTTGAACCTTCATTTCATCCTCCCTTATCCTTTTTCTCCATCTAGTAGAGAAATTGGTGACAACCTCAACGTCGGTGAATGAATTGAAGCTTGGAGGGCATGTCTCCAACCTTTGATGATCATTCTGGAGTTAAGCCACTAGCTTTCAAGCTGGGGGCATACCGAGCTTAGTCTTTGTTCTTTCTCATGCTCTCAAATACATGAGAATGCAACCGAGCGATCTTTTATATCTTTTTTGGGCTCGCATGGATATACAAAAAAGGAACCCCTTGGAGTCTTCTTTAAACTCTTTTCAGACTCTCTAAACGTGAAAAGATCATCTAGTGATATTGCTTCCTTTCCCACTCATTAAAAGGTTTGAAAGGGCATCTTTCGAGTGATAATTTATCTCTTTTTCGGCCTCGCGAGACTAACATTACGAAAAAGGACAACACTGGAGTCGTCTTTAAGTTGTTTTCAGACTCTCCAAATATGAAAAACCACCAAGTTTACCTTCTCTGGACTCATTAAACAATCATACATTGAAGGACCCATACGGGACCGAACCCTTACTTCTTCCAGTTCGTTAAAAAAAGGAAGAGGGACTTACCGAAGGTGAGTTATATTGAGCATGTGTTACCCTCCTTGAGCTCGTTAAATTAAAAAGAGTTACTCATCTATCTGGATGGGGGAAAAATTGAAAGAAGCAAGCCAAACAGTTTTTTGAGAACATTACCAGTAACCCTTACGGTCACCCTTGAACATGACACTTTGTCTTTGCACACATTTTAATCCGTTGAACCTCTGCATTGAGCCAATCCCCTGAGTTTCTGTTACTCCTTTGGGTCACCCAACGAAAGTCACCATATCCACTGCATTATCATGTTTTGGTCCATGTCAAGTTTTTGTTGTTGTGCCTCAGTGTTCAAGGGAAGTATCTTCCTCGAGAGTCAGCCATCACAAATATCTTGTTTCAATACCTGTGTCAGTCCATGTTCATTTTATCTACCAATTACATCTTTGTGTCAGTTTTGTGTCGTTGATGGGGGATACATCAAGGCCCTCCTTCGACGAGTCCCTTCCTGTCAAATTCAACACATTATCCAGGAACTAGAATTAGAAAACAGTTAGTACTTTGGGACCTGCATGCCTCAATGGAAGGCCTCCTCACGTTTGACAATGGGTTTACATCATTGACTCTTGATCGGATGATTCCATGAATTTTTGAATTCATCTCATCTATTCACATTCGTTGGAATATACTGGAGTACCTTGGGAATCATTGACATCAATGGTGATCTCCCTCACGCTTGTTAACGATTTACCTCATTGACCGGTATTCAAGTGGTTTCTACCATGTTCGACATTAGGACATCTATTCACATGGTTATATTTGTACTACATCGAGATCGGTAAGAAGAACCTGGTTTGAGTTATCACTCTTATGCATACTTTGCCTAGGTTGTGAAGGAGTTCTTTTGAACTATGACACATATATTGTTACATAGATCCACTTTGTATTGGTCGTGGCTATGTCTTGTCGTCTCGTAGATCCACTGTGTATTCTTCGTGACTATGATCATTTTACGTCATAGGAGTATAGATCCATATTGTATATTCAGTGGCTATACCTTTTGTCAATATAATTATGGATCTGCAGTGTATTTTATGGCGGCCATACCTAAAAAGTCTTTATCACTCAAGCATAGGTATGTCTGCCTTGGGTTTGAAACATGTCATAATATTTGTTTGATGGTTGTGTGCAGCTTTTTCCAGTTTCTCTATGTCCATACCCTTGCTCGGAAAATTCTACAAAGTACTTTAGTCATCACTTATTCTAACTTCGTACTTTGGGGGGCAATCTGTTACACATCAAAATTACTCACTTCAATAGTGTTGCAAGTGTCGTCATTACGAGTGTTGTAAGTGTCGCATCTTGTCCACAAGTGTTGCATCTTGACTATAAGTGTTGCAAGTGTCATAAACATCATACTGCCATCTTTCCTATGTCATGCCTCTAACGACATCATAAAGACACTTAAGACACCTCAAAGACTAGTTTTGAAGAATAGAGATCACTTGACAGGGAGTAAAAACCTTTTTCCACTAAAAGAACCACTCAAAATTGGATTTTGGAGAGGAGCACTCCCCTACCCACTGTCAGGGAGTGCTGGTGCTCCCTGAGCCTCTTTGGGGGAGTGTTTGAGCACTTTGTGCATCCTTTTAAGGGAGTGCTACCCTTTTCTGAGCAATTTTTGGGTTTGTTGAGACAAATCAAGGAAGAATCCCTCAATTCCTGAAGGTGGTTGGATTCAAATAGATGGTCAAGGCACGATCTTAGGGAGGATCCTCAACTAAAGGAGAGGAATACTTAAATTATCCCAAATATCTCTCAAGTGGTTGGACCTCTCCAAGGTTATATAAAGAGGCCTTCTCATGGTGAAAGGTACATGAAAATGATTGGAGATATGAAACCTATGATCTCATAGGCAACATACAGGACATGAGAGACTAGAGATTGATACCAAAATTATGATCCTATAAGTGGTATTGACAGAAAGGGATGGAGATTGAGAATTACATCAAACTTATGATCTCATGAGTGATATGCCATCAAAGCGATCAGTGGAGATTACTTGAGCAAAGGGGTTGGACAAGGAGAACTGGAAGAAGTTGTTGCACCTTCATTCAAAGGATTGTAAGTACGTTTACTTGTTCTCATTAATAATCAATGCTTGGCCTATTTCTCTCAAACTTATGTTTGTTCCATATGAGTTTGTCTGCAGTAGGTGGATCTATGTTTGAGCTAATCTCAGTAGAGTAGGAAGTCTTTTGTACTTTTATTTTCTTTACAGGACCTATCAGGGAGCTCAGGATCGAAGCTCAACCAGGACTTTGCAAGGACAAACGTCACTAACAAGGTACATATATTTATCCTTCTCTTTCATTTATTAGCTTGATTAGATCTAAATGAAGTCAGTGTCCATGTTAAGAACTTTTTTGTCTTGTCCTTAGGAGTCTAAAGACCAAGAGGGAATCCACTTTCCCACAGGGGGATTCACCTACAACAAAGGGGCACACTTCCTAGGGTGGGACATGCATGTGGGGAATGCGGGACTGTAGGATGTTAGTTTGAGTTGGCACATGTGACGAAGTATTTCCTGTTGCCTGAGATAGTCATTCTGGTTAGGAATACCTTTACCTAGGTGGAGTTTAGTCTCAGCTCGGGGGTGACCCACTGCTGAGAGTGATGAGCAGTGTGGTCTAAGGCTGGGAGGTTCATGGAAGGTCTGCACAAATTTGGTGATATTCTTGCCAAGATAAGTATCAATTGTGTGATAAATTACATGTTGCGTTATTATTCATGTGTTCATTTTTATGGGTTTATCATATGTGTGGTTTATAATTGTCTTTATATTTATGGTATTTCCTGTATATGCTTATTTTTATTTCAATATGAATCTGTGCATTTACATAATGTATTTGTCTGTTTACGTTTTATATATAAATTTACGCAAGAGTTTTGTGTGTATATGTTTTAATCGCATGCAGTTCAAAAAATTAATGTGGCATATCTCAGTTGGATGTTGGGTATGTTACAGTATGTTGAGCAGATAATAAAAGTGTTTTCTGAAGTAGTATGGCTCGGCATGGGTGGTCGAGGATGTTACATCTAGGGTCGTTTTGGGGCTCTAAACAATGTTTTATTGGCTTGACATAGTCAAACTATTGATGGATTTAGAGTTTTATGGTGTAATGTGTAGTTCTCTAAAATACCTTTCCAACAAGCTATCAAATGCCTAAAACGGAGATCGTATGCAAAATTTACAACCTTGAGAAGTTAATGTATTAACTTACCCCAAAGGGGCCCACATGATATTTGGCACTTCATATCCTAGGGATAGGTTTTTGGATGTCTAGGGTTTTGGAATTAATGTTTATCATAAAAAATTCCTTCATAGCCTCATTGTAATCATCTTCTTTCAAATGAGCATAGTCATCACATCTCTTCTCAGAGATAAATTTTCCACCATTCTAGCGAGTCTTGCACTATGTGCTTTTAAAGTCTTTGTACATTTCTTTCATTAATAGAAATCATGTATTGTCGTATCTCTTTGTTTCCGTCAATTTCTATGAGTATTTCACCGTAATATCTCTTCTTTCATTTTCATTCCAAAAATAATCTGGATCTCTCTCTCTCTCTCTCTCTCTCTCTCTCTCTCTCT
>ML783092.1:275023-301797 GCA_009831015.1 Picea engelmannii | reverse complement strand
ATTCACTTGCAAGATATGTCTCCACACTAATGCATTTTAGCTTACTTCATCTAGTTGCACACTTTACTTTGCAAAGCAAGGAATATGTGTTATTCACTTGCAAGATATGTCTCCAAATGCACACATATGTAAAATTAATCATTTATATTTGACACACTATATACATTTATGTACATAGAATTTAATGCACTTAGATCACTGCATAAATCTTATACATAATGAAATATTTAAGTTGTATCATCATTCATGGTTAATTTAAGCTATTTCAAGGGTTATAAATATTAAGGTAATTATTTTCATCTTCCTTCAATCTAATTTTATGGAATGGTTCAAGATGGTTTTTTTGTATGAGATCCATTTGTGTATTGTGTGTTTCATTGATTAAAAGGAAAAATAATATTAAACTTATCTATTTGGAACTAACCAAATACCCAATAACATTAGCAAAAACAATTAGAATTAATTTCTTAAGTTTGTGTATATACATATGAATAAGTAATATATTCTAAGTTGTAACCAACTCTATTTAAATAAAAATTTGAAGAAGATAGGAGAAAAATAATATAAATACAAATATTTGTAAAAGATTTATTTCTATATACCATCTTTTAGAGAAATTACATAAGGTTGAAACTTGTTAAATGAGAGACAGAAAACATAATAAATTGCACTCCACATGTAAAACAATAAAGATAGTTCTTATAAAATTTATAGTATTTGTCATGATACATATTAATGATTATTTTTCATTGCTTTTGTAAGAATGGTTTATTATTTTACATTGCTTTTGTTGGAATTGCTTATTAACTTAAATGAAAATAATTTTATTAAGATTCAAATATAAATGAAAATTGTAAAAAAACAACAAATTATGTTGAGTATATCTTAATCATATTAGATTCCAATTATATGAATATTAAAGGATTTTATAAAGCATAAATACCTACTTAAATTCCCATGCTTTAATGTTCAAAATATCAAAAATAAAAAGCATTTGATTGTGAGAATTTTTCTTAATGTCCATTTTATAAAGTTTTTCATGTATATGTACTTTTTAAATGGAAGGCACCTTTGGTCTTTCGGTGTACTTGGAAGGCAACTTTGGTCTTGTTGTATAATTGGAAGGCACTTTTGGTATTGTACTTGGAAGGAAATTGCTCTCTTTAAACATGGGGAACCTATGTAATCGAGGTAGAAAGTCTTTAAGGAAAGAAAAACTCATTGAAAAGGTAATTGAAGAAAGAAAAAAGGTAAGGTTAGGTATGAAAAAACATAGGATTTTAGCAGAGGGAAATCCAAATTGTAGCGCAATAGATGTCGTTGTTGTTTTTCCCCCATAATCACAATAAAAACGTAGGATTAAGGTCAATCAATTTCATACCTCTAGTGAACTTGCAATGACTATTTCATCAAGACAATTTGTTGTGGATGACTAGATGATGATGGATTTTCCAAGAGTTTATTATGCAATAGATGGAATTAGAGAGGCAATTGGTGCACATCCTTCTAATGAAGAAGTTCTTGTGGTGAAACCTCTTGTTAAACAGTTAAACGCTCTAAAAACTAGGCATGGCCATGCCCACTCTCCTCCCAAAATTGATTTGCAAGTGATTCAAGGGGAAAGAACTACTACGTCTGTAAATCCACAATAGAGAGGTCGAGAGTATCAAAATATGAGTCCAGTGTCCCTACCTAGATTGGGCAGTGTGTAGTGAAGAAATCCTAAAGGCATTCAGGTGGATGAAAGTGGTCTAGCATCACTTGAAGGTAAGTTACCTAACCGAACTATTCATTATCATTCATATAAAGTTATTAAAGAATATTTTGAACCAAAATTCGATGTAGCTAAATGTAAATTATTATTTTATTTGTTAAAATCTAGGATTTTGATTGTTGTTAGGAGAATTTTAGGCATTAAAATAGTCAAAAGTTTAAAAAAAAAACTCATCATATTGTTAGAAACCTTATGGATTCTTTTTAAAAAAATGGTAAGAAAACTCGTTCTAAAGACTGTAATGCAACTCAATGTGTCTTGTCACAATAAAGTGTTAGCAAGATCATAAGAAATATTTGTTTTCTCAAACAAACCTCTCATATCATGAAATTCAATATAAAAACCCTTCAAAAATATTCTAATAGATGAGATAGCCTCAACACAGGTGGCAAAAAAAATTTGTGGGCCTTCCTTGGTAGGCTACCTCGTTTTGACATGAAGTTAATTCGAGCAATTAAAGGACTAGTACATACTTTCTAGTGGCATGAGAACACTAGGCCTTCTTCCAACCAAAAAGATGTACTAAAATTGATAAGGGGTTATAGGGACCATGAATCCTTCATTAAGCACTTTCTTGACATGACACATACATAATTGCATGAGAGATTCAAGAATGTACATAGTGCAATTAACTTGGGCCTGTAACATCCTCGGCCACCCAGGCCATGCCATGCTACTCCAGAAAATGCTTTTGTGCTCTGACACAACCTTGTAACATCCCCAACATCCAACTGGGCTATGCTACATAAAAAATTTGAGTTGTAATGCAATAAAAAACATATACACAGAGAGACTCTTGCAGAACTTTATATATATAACTTAAATAGATAAATACATACTATAAATGCACAGATTCATACGGAAATGACAGTAAGCATATACATGCAGCATAGACATGAAATGCCCATAAATATAACACATAAATAATAATGCAGCATATAAATTAACACACAATTGACACTTATCTTGGTAATAATATCACCAACTACATGCAGACCTTCCACGAACCTCCCAGCCTTAGACCACACTACTCATCACTCTCAGCAGTGGGTCACCCCCGAGCTGGGACTAAACTCCACCTGGGTAAAGGGATTCCTAACCAGGATGATGTATCATAGACAACATGAAAGACTCTGTCACAGGTGCCAACTCAAACTAACATCCTACAGTCCCTCATTCCCCACATGTTTTCCCACCCCAGGAAGTGTGCACCTTCTCTTCTCAATAGTCCCTCGGTTGCCCCACTTCCTTTCTGGGCTTCAGCAACAGGCCGGACAGGAAGTCTCAGAGCCCTATAGCTACAATTTAGCACCTTCGAACATCAATTCCCAACAATTCTCTCACCTTGAGAGATTTCTCACAGGCCTGACAACCCACCTCTTTAATATCCCACGGGTTTGACAACCCGCTTCTTCAATCCAGCTCCCAAGCTAACCAGGTACACAAACATGTATGGGTACGGATATAGGTTCAGGTACAGTGACATGAAGGTACATAGGACAACTAACTGAGTGAGTGAATGATCATGGAATGATTGAATGGATGACTGAATGATGGGAAAATGAACTAAGTCCAAACTATATGTACATTGTATGCATGTTCCCAACTTGACACTTGTCATGTTGGGAGCTACTTTGGCCCACTTGTCCCCATCCTTAGAACTTATGATAAAATAATTATCCATACTTTATGATTTAAGGAATATTAATATAATATTCCTTCTTGGCTTGAGCTTCCTAGCTTAGCCATTTTTCTTAACTTTTATCCCCCCCCCCTCCCTAACTAGTGGAGTTTAGTCCCCCATACTCTTTTACCATGGTTGGTATGCACGCAATGATGTATTTTATACTAATGATAAGACATACAAAAATAGGATCATTGGCCTTTAGCATCTACGCCCTCTAGCCTAATACAAAACATAAGCCTCCTAACTTATAATAACAGACTCACCATCCTATAAAACACAACATATACACAAAGGCTCCATGGCCTCAAAATCGCACGCACTTAAGTTGTTGTGTGCGATATCATGGAATGTGCACACTTCATCATTTTAGTGTGCAGTACATGCACGCACGGCATGAAAGGTGCATACAAAAATGATATCAAACAACTCGCCAACTTAAGTACATTTGCATTTTACATTTGCAATTGGGTTCGTCCTAGGGGTATTACAATCCCCTCCCCTTATTTATGCATTGTCCTCAGTGCATTATGTACACATATACAACAAAATTTTCATAAATCCTCAAAAATATGTGGGTATTCTGCCCACATTGCATCCTCATGCTCCCAAGTAGAGTCCTCAAGACCGTACCAGGTCCATTGGACCTTTACAAGCCCTATGGATTGATTCTGAAGTTATTTTATTTTCCAATCCATAATGCGTACCGAATGCACTTGGAAAGTGCCTTCTTGATCCACATGAATCACATTTCAATAAATAACATGCTTAGAATCAAGTATAATTTTCTTGAGCAATGATACATGGAATACATTATGAACAGACATAGATGAAGGAAATGCAATCATATAAGCTATTGGACCAATCCTCTCTAGGATTTCAACCGGCCCACAATAGCGAGCTGCCAACTTTGAAAATTTTCCCAACTTTAGGGAACTTCTGTTGGCCTTCACTTTCAAGAATGCATGGTCCCGGACTTTAAATTCCCTATGAGTTTTGTCTTTATCACCATATATTTTCTTCATGTCTTGGGCAGCCTTTAAATTTTGTTTTATTTTCAACATTTGCTCCTCCATTTCCCTGATTAAATATGGCCCAACCACTACTCTATCTATTGGGTTATCCCATCTTACCAGTGTGTTTCACTTTATGACATAAAGTGCCTCAAATGGGCCCATATTTAGAGATGCTTGGTACCCATTGTTATAAGAAAACTCTACTAAGTGTAGGTAGTCTTCCCATTTTGATGGTTTATCCATCACATACATCCTCAACATATCCTCAATCACTTGATTCACTATCTTTGTTTGTCCATCTGATTATGGATGATAAGTTGTACTAAAATTCAAATTTGTTCCAAATCCACTAAATAATCCTTTCCAAAAATTTGAGGTAAATTTTAGATCTTTGTCAGACACAATTGTCTTGGGTATACCATGTAATCGAGCAATTTCTCTCATTTAAATATCAGCAATGTTGGTTTCCTTGTGAGTGAGATTTACTAGAATAAAATGGGCAGCTTTAGTAAGCTTATCCACCACTACCATGATAGAATCATGTTGCTTGTTTTTTCTGGGCAGTTTGGTGATGAAATCCATTATTGCAACTTCTGATTTCCACTCAGGAATGTGTAATGGTTGTAGCAACCTAGCTGGGTGTCTATGTTCATCCTTTACCTTTTGACATTCCAAACATTTGGCAATAAAATCAACAACTTCTTTCTTCATTCCTGGCCAATAATATTGGCTCTTGACAGTTGCAATAGTTTTCTGATAATCCGGGTTCCCAGCATAAGGTACATTATGCATTTCTCTCAATATCAGATATTTCAATTCATGGGAATTTGGTACATAAATTATTCCCTTGTACTTCAGAATTTCATCATTATCTAGCTTATATTCTTCATTTTTCTGCTGCAAATTAGCTCCTTGTAATTTTTCCACTAATTCCTTGTATTTCAAATCTAATTTTGCAGCCTCCAAAATTATGTGTTTCAAATCTGATTGGTGCATGATAATGGTTGTAGCATGCAATTCATGCACTCTTTTGTTGAGTGCATTAGCCACTTTGTTCTCTTTCCCCTTGATATGCTTTATATCAAAGTCATATTCACTAAGAAATTCTAACCATATGTTTTTCTTAGCATTTAGAGTTGGCTGATCAATAAATATTTCAAACCATTATGGTCTATCCTCAACTCAAACCTTTTCCCCATGAGGTAGTGTCTCCATTTCCTCAAGGCGTGCATTATGGATTCCAACTCCAAATCATGAGTGGCATAGTGTTTTTCATGCTCCTTCAACTTCCTTGATTCATAACATACACCAAACCCATTTTGGCTGAGGACTCCACCAAGTCCTTCTTTACATGCATATGTGCATACAATGAATTCTTCATTTGGGGATGCAATCCTTAGTATTGGAGAACTTGTTAATAATTGTTTCAAGTGTTGGAAACTCTTTTCAAAATCCAATGTCCACTGAAACTTCACACCCTTATTTTGCAAGGAAGTGATTGGGTGTGCAATCTTTGAGAACCCTTCAATAAATATCCTATAGTAGCCTACAAGGCCCATGAATGATCTGACCTATGTCACATTATTCAACGCTGACCATTCTCTAATGGCTTCTATCTTCTCAGGATCCACTGCTATCCCATCCTATGAAATGATATGTCCCAAATAATGAATTTGTTTCTGATAAAATGAACACTTGCTCAATTTGGCATACAAATGATGCTCCCTTAATACTTTTAATACCATCCTCAAGTGTTGTTCATTCTCTTCCTTTGATTTAGAATATATAAGAATGTCATCTAAAAATACAATGACAAACTTATCTAAGTATTCTCTGAAAATGTCATTCATTAAACACATGAAGACAACTGGTGCATTTGATAATCCAAAGGGCACCACTATGAATTCATAATGACCATACATTGTTCTGAAAGTAGTCTTGTTAATGTCTTCTTCTTTAATTCTTACTTGATGATAATCAGACCTAAGATCAATCAGATCAATCTTGGAGAATATTTTTTCATCTTTCAGTTGATCAAAGAGGTCATCAATCCTTGTAAAAGGATACTTATTCTTCACAGTTACCTTGTTCAACTGTCTAAAGTCAATGCAAAGTCTTAATGTCTCATCCTTTTTCTTCACAAATAAAATCGGGGCACCCCAAGGTGACAGACTTGGGGGTATATACCCCTTCTTCAAGAGCTCTTCAAGTTGCATTTGCAATTCCTTCAATTCTGGTGTACTCATCCTATATGAAGTCTTAGATATTGGAGCTGCTCCATGCATCAAATCTATGGAGAAATCAATGTCTCTTTTAGGGGGTAATCTTGGTATTTCCTTAAACACGTCTTCAAACTCTTTTAGGACTCCATAATCTTCAATATTTGACACCTTATCTTTAGGTGTCTCTTCCATATGTGCTGCAAATATTTGATACCCTTTTATGTAACATTTCTTCAGCTACAATGCTGAAATTTCTCTGATGGTTACTGCCTTGGTAATTCCCTGCACTTTCCTTAGGTTCCCTTCCTCATCCAAGCAAGTAAATTCCTTGTTATGACAGTATAGGATAGCATGATGTTGGTCCAACCAATCCATCTCAATTAGACAGTAATAAGAACCTAAAAGCGAGATGTTCAAATATTCCTTAGTGTTCATTCCATTCATGTCCATAAGACATTACTTAACCATCTCATTAACTTTTCTTTTGGCTCTGGTAACCATCTAAACCAACCAATATTTTCCATGCTTTCTTCTTGGAAAATGCAAACTTTCCACCATCTTAGGATCTATATAACTATGACTAGCTCTTGAATCAACTAAAATAACAATGGTTTGGTTGTTGATCATACCTCCCACTTCAATCATATGTGATTGATACTCTGCTTTCTTGTTATCCAGGGCTGCATAGATCCTTGGTACATTTATGCCCATGTCCTCCATTGTTTCATCTTGCTGTAAATTGTGAGCAGTCCTCACTTTTTCACCTATATGAGGACAATATCTAAACATATGATCTCCTTTACAATACCAACATTGAATAGGTGGTTTCCTTGGCCTTTGACCCCCTGTCTCAATCGTTTTGGGTTCTCTAGAAGTTGGATGTCCTTGAGGATTATTTATGAAGAACGGTGGCTTATTTCCCTTCTTTCTCCGATCCATATTGAATTTCTTTTTGTATTCCCAAGATTTTTAGAAAGTTGGCCTTGTTTTTTGCTGATCATATAGGCATTTAGCTCGCCTTATGGTATCCTCCAATGTTTTGGGATCATCATATTGTATTTTGTCACTGATGAATGATGGAAATCCACTCAAATACCTCTGAATCTTAAATGTTTCATCCTTGATGAAAGAAACATACTTCAGTAGTTCTAAAAACCTTCTCTCATATTCATCTATGGTCATACTCCCAAGATTGAGTTCAAAGAAATATTTCATTTTCTTGTCATAGTATCTCTTAGTCAAGTATTTCTTTTCAAAATACTTCTTGAATTCCCTCCAAGTAACACTTTTCTCTTTAATGTGTTGCACCTACACAAGCTGATCCCACCGCATGGATGTCTTTTCCTTGAGTTGATAGGTGGAAATTCTTCCTTCTATATGAGATGAATAATTATGCAATTGAAAATACTTTCTCATGCCCAACAACCATGTCTCTGCATCTTCATCCTTCTTATGCTCACCATCAAGTGTAGGAGGTTTGATTTTGTTCATTTCTCCTTAGATCTCATCCACCCGAGACCTCTTATGCTTCCTGATAGGGAATGGAATTGAGTTTCTATGTGCCCTCTTATTGGAATGCCTTGAGGAGTGATGGTGATGTCTACTAACACTTCTTGTTCTTATTTTCTCATTAGGAGACTTGTGACTTCTTGATTTGCTTGAGCCACTCTTCTTATCCAATTTATTTTCTATTCAGTTCAAGCTTTGAATTAACTTCATGTTGAAATCCTAATGTTTCTCCTTGGCTCTAATAAGCCTTTCATTATCAACTTTATGGCTTTGGACATTCTTCTGCAAATTTTTAATGGTCTCTACCATATTCATGTTTTCATCCCTTCCTTCTCCATGTCCATTGGAGTTTGTTCCTTCAATGTCCAAATGGACATCCATCCCTCTGATATCATCTTCCTCGATCTAAGTCCCATGTGCATATTCCATTCCTTTGGAATATTTTTTGATCATGATATGATCTAGTTGTTGTTAACTCTGCAAAATGTGCAGCCAACAAAACTTTGTCAGGTTAACTGACTCAACAATTTCATGAAAAATATGAACCATTCTGGTTCAATAATATATCATAATTATTTCTTCTGATTTCCTGAAAAATTGAATGCCCAGATCAATTTTATGGGTGAATATTTATATTCTATTGTCCAACACTTTTCCAATGCCTGCTCCCATGCTCAATTCTGAGTCTTGAGCAGAAATTTATGGTTATTTGAAAATTGTCCATTAATTTTTATGTTCACACTTCAACTTGGCGCAACTCTGTGTTGTAATTATGCATTTTTGCACCTAATACATTGGCATTTTCATAGGAGCTCAATTGGGTTTCTTAATGTACATATTTTGGACAATATTGCCAAGTTTCACCTCTTTTTGGTTTCTGGGCTGCTAGTTACATCCTGCTAAAGTTCTAGGCCAATTCGTGTTTTTCGTCTGGAATGCTACAAGTACCTTATTTTCCATATTAAACATTTTTAACATGCCCAAAAATTTAATTTAGATCTAGGAATGTCTTCTATGGTTCAATAGATTTCCATTGACTGCTCTTTCACCTCAGTCCGATTCTGGAGCATAAAGTTATGTCTCTTCGAAGTTAGTTGGGTCTTAAACTTTACCCTCCATTGTTTGTCCTGTAACTTCCTCATAAAAGCCATGTTTGACGAACAATTTACACCATTAGAAATATCTCTCCAAGCTCTTTTATTTGAGATGCAAATACAAAGTGTACCTTGGTACACACTCTATTCTCCTCGTTTTTGAGTAGCTAAAAACATTGTTAATGGCCTCAAAAACGTGCTGCAAAAAGATGATGTTCAAACAATATAAAATGTCGTGGAAATTCGGTGGTTTTTTGTTGTTGTTCACCATTCAAAGGAATTCTCGCAGACAAATTTCAACATGTACACCCATATTTAGCATGAACAACAACACCACAAGGTAATTCATGCTTAGCGCACCTATAACCACAGTGCATCACTTCTTTGTCGCGACAATAACTGGTGCACACTACTTTTGTGTCGCGCGCCAATATCCATCATGCACAATTTTGGTTCTTGCACTAATACCTGTTGCATGCAATTTTTTTTTGTCGTGCACCATTTTTGTGTCACGTGCTAATATTCTGCATGCATTTCACTCTACGCGTTGCAGCATGCCAAAGTTTAGTATGCCTCCACCCCTTACCATTAACTAAATTGTCGTGTGACAACATATACCCACATTGCACGGGCACCAACAAAATTCCTCTGTGCTCTGACAATACTGCGCACACCATGCACACCATTATTATGCATGTGCACATCGTGTGCACCAACATTTTTTTGCGCAGCACCAAATTTTAGTACGTGCACCGGCATGCCAATATTTTTCCACGCAGCACAAAATTTTAGCGCGTGCACCTGCATGCCAATATTTTTCCATGTGGTGCCGAATTTTAGCGCGTGCACCCACATGCCAATATTTTTCCACGCAACGCCAAATTTTATTGTGCGCACCCGCACGCCAATATTTTTTTGCGAAACGCCAAATTTGAGCGTGTGCACCCGCACGCCAATATTTTTCCGCACCGTGCCAAATTTTAGCGCTCGCGCCCACATGCCAATATTTTCCCACATATCACAATATTTTCATTGTGCATCATGCATTTTTAGTGTGCCCACCTGCGCACATTCATTTTTATGCGCATCAATTCCTCGTGAATTCCGCTGTAGAAATTGGGGATTTTTCCTAACTTTTTCCCCACTTTTACTGTAGACATTATGCAACTATGAAATTTGTTCAATTTCACCCCGATAAAACCAATTCAACCTCTGAAACAAAAAATCATTGTCGTTTGACATTTCTGGAACAATTTTTTCCCAAACTCAATTCATGAATTGATAATTTTAATCAACTAATCTCGCTCCATATGCCTTGGCTTCACTGTAACTTCACATCCGACTAATTCTAGGTATAGATTTTCTAAAAGAGATATTAAATCGGGAATATCTCACCACTTGGCCAAATTTCTCAATTTTCTCATGAATTTAACAAAAGAAATTGGGGCTTTTAAATCCATCACCTCACAAGCGAACTTGTTCTTGGAATATTCTACTAACAAGTGGGATTTCCAATCTGTTGAAATCTCCATCAAAGAACATGCCACAGGTTTCCTTGATAGTGCATCAGCCACAATGTTCTTCTTCCCCTTGACATACTCTATGTCAAAGTCGAATGCTTGTACCTTCATCACCCATTTTTGTTGGCACTCACTGAGGTCCTTCTGCTCAAATAAATACTTCAAACTGTTGTGATCGGTCTTGACCACGAATTTGCTGCCCACCAAATATTGCTTGAACTTGGTCAAGGCATGCATGATTGCCAACATTTCCTTGTCATAAATGGAGTGCAACCCCTCAGGTTGACTAAGATTTCAGCTCTCAAATACAATGGGGTGTCCTCCCTGCATCAAAACTGCCCCGATCCCTTCGTCGGATGCATCACACTCTAGTACAAATGGAAAGGTGAAGTCTGGTAGTGCCAACACTAGACAAGTGCCCATGACTTCCTTCATGCAATAAAAGGCTTCCTATGATTTCTCGGTCCATATGAAGGCCCCATGCTTGGTAATATCTGTTAGCGGTGCTCCAAGCTGAGAAAAACCCCGGACGAACCGCCTGTAATAGCTGCACAGCCCGAAGAAGCTCCTTAATTCTGTCACATTCTTGGGCGTTGGCCAATAAAAAATGGCCTTGATATTCTCTTGGTGCACCTGTACCCCCTGTGCACTGATGATGTGGCCAAAGTAAAGCAACTCTATCATACTGAACTCACACTTGGAATCTTTGGCATATAATGATTGTGCCTCCATGATGCTCAATACCTCATCCAGGTGCTTCATATGCTCTTGCCATGACCGGCTATAGATCAAGATGTCGTCGAAGAAAACCAAGACTGATTTCCTTAACTGATCCCTGAATATATGGTTCATGCAAGACTAGAATGTAGCGGGTGCATTGGTTAGCCCAAATTACATAACTAGGAACTCGAAGTGTCCAAAATGACATTGAAATGTCATCTTCTCTATGTCCTGCTCTCGGATGCTGATCTGATGATATCCAGAGAATAGATCAATTTTTGAGAAGAAAACTACCCCATGCAGTTCATCCATCAACTTGTCAATGCATGGGATAGGGTACCGGTTCTTGATGGTTTTCTTGTTCAAGGCTCAGTAATCAATGCACATCCTCATGGTGCCATCCTTCTTCAGAACTAAGACAACTGAAGAATCAAATGGGTTGTTGCTCGATCAGATGTGTCCCATTGCCAGCAATTCCTTGATTTCCTTCTCTATCTCATCCTTTAACCTTCTAGTATGATGATAGGGGGGGTGATAATAGGTTTGGCCCCCTCCTCCAACTCAATGATGTGCTCAAACCCCCTGTCAGGTGGTATCCCTGGTGGAATTGCCTCAAAGACCTATTGATGTCATCCCAATAAATTATTGATCTTTGTATGGTATTGTTGTCGACCTTCTGAATCCTTCTGAGTAGTGATCAAGCATTCTGCGGCATATGCTACCTCCCCATGTTTGAATATCCTCTCCATCCTCTTGGCTGAAACTGTCCTGGGTGCTCCTGTCGACATACCTCTTAGAACAACCTTCTTCCCATCCTAATCTTTGAATCCCATTTCCAAGGTTTGGTAGTTGGTAGTGATTTTTCCCAAGGTAATCATCCATTGAACTCCTAACACCACATCTGTGTCCCATAGGTCAACCACATAAAATGTGTCTCTCACTGTGTAGTTTCCTAACTTCATCTCTAAGTTTGGAACTCTGTCTAGACACTCCACTGTGTGGCCATCTGCTACCGCAACATCAAACCCCTCAAACTCCTCTGTCTAAAGTGCCTGTCTCGATACTAGTGAAGCATCGATGAAGTTGTGGGTGGCCCCACCATCTATCAGGGAGATTTCCCATTGCACCTGAATAATCCCTCTGATACAGAGGGTATCATACCTGGGAACACTAGAAAGGATCGCTATGACTCCTCCCTTTTCTAGTTTCCTCCTAATAGCCTGCTCTGGCAGTTGTGGGACTACTGGAGGATGTGCTCCTACCAGTGTTGGTGGTCTATGGGGAGTTTTCTCCTCTGCTGGTGCTGACTCCTCCTCTGAACTAGTGGATACATTATCCTTCTCTTCCTCCTCACTGTCCATGTTGTCTGTTGCTACCTCAATATAATGAATCTCTCCCTTGCCCATGCACCTATGGCCTGGGACCCAAGGATCTCTACAGCTGAAGCAAAGATTCTTCCTCATAAGCTCTCACCTAGTCTCATCATCCAACTTCTCCTTTCCCTTCCATTCTCTCTAGAATGGCTTCCTGTCTCGATCGCTCTGGGACACATATGGTTTGGAGAAAGTTTTAGTCTTTGGCACTAAGTCTGTCAGATCTTGAGTGCGAAGGATGGCATCCTGCAAAGTGGGAGGCATGTATGCCTTCATCCATCCTCTCAAAGGCTCTGTGAGTCCTTCTGTGAATAGCATGATTAGCCTGGGCTCTGATATATTTTTCACTGCCATGGCTACCCATTGAAACTCTATGATGAACACCTCTGTTGTGCAAGTTTGTCTCAACTGGGCTAGATCTCTAAAGTGTATCTCAGGATCCTTCTTGTCAAACCTGTCCATGAGCCTATCTATAAACTCCCTATAGGAGGTGATGCGACTGTGACCCAATGTCACTAGTCCATGATACCACCACTCGTGTGCCTCACCCTCCAAGTGTAAGGTCACGAAACCAATGGCCTCTGTCTCAGTCATTTGGTTGAGCTTGTAATACATGTCTATCTTCTGTACCCAAGATTTGGCGGCATATTTGGATGATCCATCGAAAGAAGGGATGGTGAGTTACCCAACTTTTCGGATGAAATCAAGTTTATGCCCCTGCTGTTGTTGTGGTCCTCCTCTCTATGTCTCTCTGGGGAAGTTCCTGAGTCTGAGTCCACAGTACTTGACTAAGGTCATGCCCTAATGGAAGTCATGACCCAATGCTACGTACTCCCTCCTATACTCTGCAATGTCATCGGCATGAGTGGGTGGCCTCTGTGCTATCGGTGGCGGTGTTGCTATTGGGGGTGCCCTCTGGAAACTGGGAAACAATGGGTCTGGGAATCCTACTTGTAGAGGTGTATGTGTAAGAGGGTGACTAGGGTCTACTACCTGCTCCCAAGTTCCCCTGTGTTGCATGCAAGACTTTTGTATCTGGGGTGCCCACTCTAGCCAATCTATTAACCACCTGTGCCAACGACTGAGACATGGTCTGTTGACTAGCTAACATATCGTTGATAACCTGCATGAAATCTGCCTATGGATCTACGGGGGCCTTGCCACTACCCTATGGTCACTCATATCTATCTCCTAGCATCCTCTCTACCTCACGCTTAGCCTCACGCTCTGCCCTTCTCTCTACTTCTCTGTGTGCCTCTTCCTCTTCCTCTGAGCTAGGAGGAAAAAGGGAAAAATCAGGCATATGCCTTCTTTCCTGATGCCTATTGTAAGTGACATATTCATCACCTATGTGTTCATGGCCCTCTGGGTCTTCTGCTGCACTCATTTTCTTTAGTCACAGGCTGGCAGGACTAAATCTCTAATACCACTGTAATGTTCCTGACTTGGCTAGTCTAGGAAACACTGCTAATGTGTGTGTAGGATCAAAGGTTTACAACATATAAATGATCATACAAATAATAAACACGACAAAGGACTACAAAGTTGTATTATGATATCTCTGTGGATTACAAAATGGTCAAATGCGGCTGAATAAACTAGCAATACTCGACTAGATCAACAGACAAAGGATCTTAGTCAGAATACAAATAAGCAACTGCGGCTGAATAAAATAACAACACTCGACTAGATCAAAAGACAAAAGGATCTTATCCGGAATACAAATAAGTAACTAAAAGATAATACCCAGAATATGGGAGTACTGTGGAATCAATGAAGAATGATGTAAGACCTGGATGATCTTCCTGGTGACTAGGGTGTGTCTTTCAACACCAAAATCAGCCAACTGGTGTCTTCCTCCTGGAATACACTGAACTATCTCTCCTGAAATGCGCCTCTTCTCCTCAATGACAAGTCATAATTTGCATAATGATGAATTAGGTCACTGACCCTTCCTTTATAGCTTTCCAAAACCCTAAATCATGTTGAAACCCTAATTCACTTTTGACTTCCAAAACCCTAAATCACTGTTGAAACCCTAATTCACTGTTGACTTCTATTTTTAGCTCATAATGACTTAAAAGAGCTTTTAACCCTTTTTTATCTCAATGTCACTTTCTGAATATAACACCTGTGACTGGAGTGACCTCTAGTAACCCTGTTTAACCCTCTTTGGCCCTAGCTATAGTCTAACGGGGTGGTTTAGTCCATTAAGCCTCCTCTCTGGAGCTCCTATTTGGAAAGGGACATTACACTACTCCAGAAAATGCTTTTGTGCTCTGACACCACCTTGTAACATCCCCAACATCCAACTAGGCTATTCCACATAAACTTTTCGACCTATAATGCAATTAAAAACATATACACACAGAGACTCTTGCGAAACTTTATATATAAAACTTAAACAGGTAAATACATACTATAAATGCACAAATTCATATGAAAATGACAGTAAGCATATACATGCAGCATAGACATGAAATGCCCATAAATATAACACACAAATAATAATGCAACATATAAATTAACACACAATTGGCACTTATATTGGTAATAATATCACCAACTGCGTGAAAACCTTCCACGAACCCCCCAGCCTTAAATGACACTGCTCATCACTCTCAGTAGTGGGTCACCCCCGAGTTGGGACTAAACTCCATCCAGTTAAAGGGATTTCTAACCAAGATTATGTAACATAGAAAATAGGAAATACTCTGTCACAAGTGCCAACTCAAATTAAAAGCCTACAGTCCCTCATTCCCCACATGCTTGTCCCACCCCAGGAAGTGTGCCCCTTCTCTGGTCAACAATCCCTCAGCTACCCCACTTCCTTTCCAGGCTTCAACAATAGGTTGGAAAGAAAGTCTTAGAGACCTGTAGCTGTAGTTTATCACCTTCGGACATCAATTCCCATCAATTCTTTCACCTTGACAGATTTCTCACGAGCCTGACAACCTGCCTCTTCAATATCCCATGGGCCTGACAATGTGCTTCTTCAGTCCATCTCCCAAGCTAACCAAGTACACAAATAGGTATGGGTATGGATACAGGTTCAGGTACAGTGACAGGAAGGTATGGAGGACAATTGAATGAGTGAGTCAATGATCATGCAATGATTGAATGGATGACTGAATGATGGGAAAATGAACTAGGCCCAAACTATATGTATGCATGTTCCCAACTTGACACTTGTCATGTTGGTAGCTACTTTGGACCACTTGTATCCATCCTTAGAACTTAGGATACAATAATTATCCATACTTTATGATTTAAGGAATATTAATATAATATTCATTTTTGGCTTGAGCTCCCTAGCTTAGCCATTTTTCTTAAATTTTAGCCCCCCACTTCCCTAACTAGTGGAGTTTAGTCCTCCATACTCTTTTATCATGGTCAGTCTGTGCGCAAAAATGTATTTTATATTAATGATAATACATATACAAAAATAGGCTCACTATCCTTTAGCATCTAGGCTCTCTGGCCTAATTCAAAACATAAGCCTCCTATCTTATAACAACTAGCTCACCAGCCTATAAAACACAACATATACACAAAGGCTCCCTGACCTCAAAATCATGTGCACTTAAGTTGTTGCATGTGATATCCTGGAATGTGCACACTTCATCATTTTAGTGTGCAATACATGTGCACACTATGCCATGAAAGGTTAATACTAAAATGATATCAAATAGCTCACCATCTTAAGTACATTTGCATTTTACATTTACAATTAGGTTCGACCTAGGGGTATTACAGGGCCTAATATATTTCAATAAATGAAATCCTTGGCATGTTCGAATAAAAACAATGTGTAACACATGTTGATATTGATACCACATTGAGTATGGTTATTATTATGACACACACACACACAAAGGTGTGTGTGTGTGTGTGTGTGTGTGTGTGTGTGTGTTACATAACACCCTTGTGCATGAATGCTCGGTTATATTTCCATTGTCATCATCTAGAGACTTTATTCACAGAATCGTATATACAAGGCCAGAGGGTTGTACATTATATCAAAAAATTTGTTTAGATGGGACATGCCCCATGTGCGGTGGAATGGAATTACTGAGCAAGTGTATCCATGTGAGCAATGAGGATGAAATAGGGAGGAAGGGGGTTGATTTGAAAAGATTTAAATATGTCATGTGATATTGATGGATGGCATGAAATAAAAAAATATAAAATTGGTGACTTCCCAAGTATGAGTATGTAACTTCATCAAGGACTTCTTCAAAAATATCCAACAATATGTTCAGCATGTCCATGTGGCTCGATGGAAGGATGAGCATTTTAGAATATGGAAAGATACATTATCATTGGTACTATATTAGCAATCTTTGATTTTGCTAAGAAATACAACCTTCAACCTCAAAATTAGATTCAAAGTCAATATCATCACTCAGAGAGGTTCAACATAATGGTCCATATCACATAGAATAATGGGCCAGATAGTAACAAAGAAAACAAAGTTATATTGAAGGAGTGTCACTTCTACATAAGTGACTATCGATTCCATGACTTGGCTTACATACAACATTTCTTTCGGTTGTTTTACAATCACCTGAAGGAGAAGAACATACATATAGATCAACATTGTATTTGGTCAAATGGTTGCATATGCCAATTCAAAAATTCTTGTGTATGTCAATGTTTGTCTATGTTGCACAAAATACACAAATTACCACATATTTGGAATTATTTCAAGACTGGGAAAGGAAAAGGGGAGCATGGTGGAGCAGGTGCATGCATCAAAATAGTGTTGTGTAGGAAAGAAATGAAGTGCACAACTATTTACCTCATTTGATATGTGTTGGTTACTTCTTTAACTAACCTTGGTTCTGATATCAACCAGGTTTCCAACAAAACCCTCAAAACTATCAGCCCTCCTGGTAAAACAGAAGGCAACGCTGCGCATAGGGTGCATAGCGCAGCCTCGCCCGAGATAGATTTTATGGGGGACTACAATACTCAGTTGTTTGCAGTCTAGGAATGAGAGGGGATTGTAGTTGGCTTATTTTCCTTATACATTATCATCATTAATCATTCATCTACTTCTATGATTCATCCATCTTTAAACCTATGCATCCATGCTATTGTAATTGGTTTTCAACATTCATTCTTTGAGCCAATGATTTATAGAATAGTAAAATCATTCATTACCATTCACATAGAACAAAATATTTATCGTGGTTCACCCCCTCCTGTGGATACGTCCACAAAGATCTTACTTCTCGGATCTTTTATTTATTCTGCTACAAAATCTTGCATTGTGTGCATTACATCTTCAGTAATACAACCAAAATGAGGGTAAGTACCCTCTATGAGGATGAATAGATCACACCAGGCTCCTCAACCTATGACCTAACCCTTAAATCCTATCTTACTTCACTCTACCACAAAATGTATTACAATCAATGGCTTCCCAACCAACTAACTCTCAATAATCAACTGACCAACTTCGACCTGGACCTCCTAGGTTCTTATTTAAACTAATTTATAGGCTTATATTCATTACAATATTTTTCAAAAACCCTAATCCTATCATGGTTAGTCCTGTCTGCATGCGCACTGCATTGATTTTTCTTTTTCATGTTGTTTTTCCTTCTTTTTCAGCATATTGTTTTCCTACCACCTATTGCACGCACTCCAAAAGTAGATATTTCTCTCCAAAATTGGGCATGTTTCCAAAACAAATATTTGTCCTAAAAATAGGTCTGCCCTCAAAATAGAATTTCTTCCCAAAATAGGCATGTGCTCAATAGGCCCCCAACAATGACATATGACTTGTCCCAAGCCACTCAGGTGGTTTGCGCTCACTGTACAACCTTCTCCAAACTGTGGAACTTCTATGCTAGTTCCTTTCCTTTTTCCTTCACCTGTGCATCTTTGTCTATTAGCGCCTCAACTATCTACATTGTTATTTGTTCTTGTATCAATGTTTCACTTTCTGAATGTACCTGCTCCATCCTTGTCTTCTCTTCCTCCATCTCCACAATTATTTGTGTTGCTTGTTCCTGGAGGGGCTCCAACTAGGCTTGTCTTTATTTCTTATTAATCTGTGTTGTTTTTAACTATGTCTGCAAGGTCTTCATCTTCTGGGTACCCATCAAACACTCGGTAATGCTCATGGTTTTTTGTCGCTGCTTCAAATCCTGCATGGAAGCATTTATTTTCTCCTCTTGTTGGTCCAACTGTTGGACCTTTTCATCCTATTTCAAAGTGGTCCAAATATGTGTAATTATGTCAAACAGTTCTACGACTTCCTTTGCTTCCCTTTTCATCTCCTCTATCTAGAGTGTGGTTTGTTGTTCTCTTTTCTCTCAAATCTTAGGAGGATTCATAGGATTAATTTTATCTTTCAGCTCGTTGATCTCTTGCCTATATCCTTCAATCTCCTGCTCAATGATCTTTATATTTTCCTCTGCACTCCTATCTGGTGCTTGCACGCTATCTAGAATGCGGTCATATACCGTTGTTAGCCCCTATTCTAGTTTGTTAGCATGTTCTCCGAGGTCAACTGGTCGCAGTTGAACTGTAACATTTCTATGACTCCCCTACCAACCTCCAATTTAGTGGCATCCGTGCAGGCTCTAGCTTGTACTTCCTTCATTATACTAGCATGGTATTCATATAGTGCCTTTGTGGGTATCTGCGTCATGAATACCTCAAAATGGTCAATGTCCCCCATGGTTTTTTGTGAATTATCTTGATCAATTATGACCATTTTTTTTGCGACCGTGAATGTATCCCTTTCATTGCACTATTATCTTAACTGTCTCGTATCCTTCTTTCTGCACAAGGGGTCGATGTTTCTTTTGATGTTGTTGTGTTGTGGCCTACGGTACTGCATGAATTTGTAATTGTTGTAGAGTTTCATGGACTTCTATGAGTTTTTCCATGATCTCTTCTCTATGTTCTTATGCAGCTTGGACCACTTTTATCCCTTTGTCTTGGACATTGTCCACCACGAACTCAACATCATCCTCTATCAAGGTTATGACTGGATCCTCTTGGTGTACTTCATATTTTTGTGCATCTCCTCTACCTGCACTTTCTTCCTTTTTGTCTATGAGGGTTGTTCCTCACTCATCGTCCCCTGTGCCCTTTCCTTGTTAGCCTGAGATCTGTCCCCATTTTTGGCATCATGTTGGATGTCTGTTTCGGGCACCGTTGTTTTCCTCCTTGGTCTCTTTGGCACTGTGCTGCTTCCCAATGCCTAAGTGTGTGATGCAACCTTCCTAGTGTTAGAATTTGGGCTATTTGTATTTGTTGACAGACCTACTTCGGCTTGCCCCTTAGGTTTGGTTGATTACATTGTGGTTGGCCTTGTTGTTGGATTCGCTATTAGCATATTCCACTATGTAGGATAGTCTTTTATTATCTAGACAATCTCTTCCCTTGTGATGTAGTATTGCATCTCCAACCATTCCTTCTTTGAATCCCTTGTAGCCTAGATCCACATATGGTGCTTGGAAGCCTTAAACCTAGCTATCCCTTCAATTTCCTAGACCACTTCCATAGGAATGTGCCACACATTGGTTGTGTGTTGTTGTATCTCTTCTAGTAGCATTGCGAACACTGTTTTATTTTCCTATTGATTTTTATTGTCCTTGTCCTACTAGAGGGATTCATATTTGGTCGCGTAGCACTTCCCTTCCCTATCCAAAAAGGCTGAAAATTTTGGCTCATGCCATCCTGCCAAAGCTATGAGGATAATGAGCCAAGAATAATGGAACTAAGTTCCATTATCCTACACATCTCTACAATCGATCAAGAACTGGTTTAGGAGTTATGGCATCCAACTGAACATTACTCCCTTCACACATTGTGCGGTGACTGCGATGAATCCTTCTGGAGCCTCTTTTTTCTGCACTTCCTCAGCAGCTTGCAAGCCATGAGCTTGATATTGAACCTTGTCGCGTTATCATTGATATTTCTAAGCACAATGCCCCTATTTTCTCTACTAGTACCAAATTGTACCTTGACTAACTTGACGATCTCCTTCTCACGTGCTTTATTGTCCAAGTATTCCTTTGGTTTTACGCCTACTGTGGTAATCCTATAATTTTTTGTGATCAACGCCACATCGATTTGTACTGGCCTACACATCCAAATAATTCTTCCATGTACCTGGGCTAGCAATTGTTTGATGCAAAGACCAACATTTTTACTGCGCCCAAAGTGCGTTATGTCTAGGAGGTTCATTATCTCGAAGTTGTAGAGCCTTGTTATCCACTGCAAAGTCTCCATGATTAGTTTGCCTAGGGGTACAATTTCCCATGTGTTCTCTAGGTAGGCTTCCTCGGCTAAATCTGGGAATTTTATTGCATCATGGTCCAAGTAACTTAGTTTAGGTACTTTTCCGAGAATTCCCTCCACAGTGACCACTACGTCTGGGAGGTAGGGAAGTGTAATTTTTTGCGGTGTCCTGCACATTTCTTTTATGCCCGACGGTAGATGGCCCTGCTTCTGTTTTTTTTGTGTCATCTTCTTCCCCCCTTGGATTCTGGCTGGTTAGTGATGTCCTCAACCATCACCTCCTCTTCGTCATGGCTATGTTGTTGACCCTTCATTTCATCGGGTTTAGTTGGTGTTTCGAGATTAGGGTTTGTAATATAATTTCGAGTCCTAAAACTCTGCCCTACTTCTCCTTGTGTCAATGTTGATATGTTCTCCTCAAATATTGTCAGGTTGAGTGACTATGACTCAGAAGTGGTGACATATTAGAGCTCTACAATGTTCTCGGGCTCCACCATCCTTTCCCTCCTTCTTTGGCCCTGTCGAGTAACTCGTATGTACTTCCCTGGAGCACCAAACTTTGGTGGTGTCATGTTATATCTTATTCAAACACTCACTCTCTTCTTCGAACAATTATACCTAGGGGACACACTTGTATCTCGCTTTGTGCTCAAAAATCACTAAGTGTCGAGCTAACGCATGCTTTTCACACTTTATAGATCCAGTCATAATTGTTTTTCACTTTTTCCGTGCATTTGCATCGAGTCCACTTTTTTCTGTGCACTATCTTTTTGTGTTATCGCAGTAATTAATGCGTGCAATTTTTTTCCCATTTTCTCGTTGTTCAACCAACTTCTGTCTCTTTTTTTATTTTTCTTCTTTTTTATATTTTTGTATTCATTTTTCTTCTTTTTCTACTTTTTATTTATTTTTATCGGTTTTATTTCCTAATATATATTATATTACACTATATACATGACTTTCTTTCTGTGCCATAACTTTTTAAGAGTTAGTAGGTCGATTGTCCTTGTATAGTTTCAGTCGACTACCATTGAACATTCCTTTCAATTATGTTCTTCCCAAATCCTTTAGTTGCATAGATCCTTCATCTGTAACATTGTTTACTTCATATGGCCCTAGCCAATGCATTTTGAACTTACCAGGGTGTTGCAAAAAAAATTTGTCATAGAGAAGAACTAGATATCCCTCCTTAAATCTCTTCTTTTTAATGTGTCTGTCATGCTAGGCTTTGTCCCTTGCTTTCTATAACTCTTGGTGAAATCCTACCAAAATCATGTCCTCTTCCATTTCCATTAGTTGACTTAACCTCTCCTGTACTACGCCTCTTTTTGTGATGTTGTTAATTGTTGTTATGCGCAGACTGGGTACCAGAAATTCTAATGGCAGCACTACTTTCTGTCCATACAACAATTTGAATGGTATATTTCCTGTCAAATTTTTCCATGTGGTATTGTATGCCCATATTACTGTTGGTATTTTCAAGTCCCAATCATCCCTGTTAACATTGTAGATCTTAGTCAAAGCATTTTCCAAAATATTATTTAAAGCTTCTACTAACCCATTTGTCTGAGGATGATATGGTGTACTCTTCTGGTGATAGACTTCAAACTCCTCAGTCATAGCCTTGATGGTATTATTAATAAAATGAGTGCCTTGGGCACTAATCAAATTCCTGGGACATCCAAATATCGTGATCATGTGCTCAAATAACAAGTGTGTTGTTGTATCTGCGCTGCAATCTTTGACTGGTGTTGCTTCTTCCCATCTGGTTAAATATTTGGTCGCGGTAATGATATATCTGGCTTCTAGCCTTCTTGTTGGTTGATTAATAGGTCCGAAAAAATATATTTCCCATTTTTCAAATACTTGCATAGTTACTTGTGGTCTTAGGGGAATCTCATTCCTATTTTTGGGTTTTCCAACCCTCTAAAAGACATCACAATCCTGGCAATATTCCTTGGCATATTTATGAACTGTTGGCCACCATAGTCGTTTGCGCAATACCTTATTCATGTAGCTTTTCCTGTATAGTTTCCTTGAGCTATTTCTTCATGAGCTTATTCTAAAACCCTGGGTTATTCATATTCCAATACACACCTTCTCAAAAAAAATTCTGCACCCATCTTGTATAAATGACCTACAATGATTTGATAGCCTGCAACTCTGACTACCAAGTTTTTCTTCTACGCAATACTAAACTCATGTGGTGCAAATATTGTACTTAAGTATTCAATGATATCAACAAAGAATTCATCAACTACATGTACTGAAAATAATTATGCATCAGGGAAGTTATCTTCCAAGTTAGTAGGTTCTTCTCCATTGGTTACCCTTGACAGGTGATCAGGTCCTGCATTCAGCTTCCCTGGTTTGACTATTACTTCAAAATCAAATTCTTGGAATAATAACAACCATCTACAAATCCTCCCCCACAAAACTAGCTTGTTGACTAGATATTTTAGGGAAGAATGATCCTTGAACATTTTAAAGTGTTTACCCAATAAATAATGCATGAATTTCTGAAGTGCATATACCATGGCTAGGCCTTCTCTTTATGTGGTGTTGTAATTATGTTCATATTCTAACAACTTCCTTCTTTTGAAGGCTATCAGATGATCTAAGTCCCCAGCTCCTGGTTGCGCTAGAATTTCTCCAAGTGTTATAGTTGATGCATCTACATGCAGTGAAATGTATTTTCCCAATATAGAAATACTAATAAAGGTGTTGTCACCATATTTTCCTTTAGATTTTCTAATCCTTATTGACAATCCTCATTCTACTAAAATTTTGTGTCCTTCTTTAATAGTTTTTCCATTGGTGCAGTAATCTTCCCATACCCCTTTATAAATTTTGTATAGTAACCTGTATGTCTTAGTGTGGCTCTTAATTAGCGCACTGAATTTGGTGGTGGTAAACTCACAATGACTACAATATTAGCAGGGTGAACCAGTAATCCTTGTTTTCACACTATGTGTCCCAACAATATCCCAAAAGGTGTACCAAAAATGCATTTCTTAATGTTTAATGATATCTGACATTTTCTACATCTTTCCAAAATTAGTCTTAAAACTTCTACATGCTCTTTCAAAAGACTATAGACAGTCCAGTCATCCATATACACTTCTAAAAACTGATGTATGAATTCCTTAAAAGTAGCAATGACTACCCTTGAAAATATAATTGTTGCATTCTTCAATCCAAATGGAGTGACTATATATTGGTAGGATCCCCATTCTGTAGAAAAAATAGTCTTATACCTATCCTCTGGAGATATTTTTATCTAATGTTAACCTGAGAGTCCATCTGTGAATGAATATGCTTCCTGGAATTCCACATTCTCCAAGACCTCATGTGTAAAAGGGGTAGGGAAAGGTTCATGTAAGAAATCATCATTGAGTTTCCTCAAATATACACAAATCATTATCCCCCCTTTCTTATTTTCCTGGACTACCATAGGATTGATCCATTCATATTCCTCTACTGGTTCTATAATGCCACCTTCCAATATTCAATCAATTTCTTCTTTCACTTGTTTCTTATACAATGGATTCATAATGTAAGCTCTTTGTCTGACATATCTAGCCTCGAGTTTGAGGGGTATCTTCATCTCACCTAGCTCCCATGTTATTCATTTCATCTCTGTAAAGGTTTTTGGAAATAGGTCAATGTATTCGCACAGTAACTCTGTTATCCTTTCTAATGTTTTCTCATCCTAGTAGTCACCAATACTTTCCATTTTAGGATTTTCGTTCGTCCTAATGTTGAATTTCTTGACTTTGATAGGTGCAGTAAATGCCTCTAACTCTAGAGATGGACCTTCCACCTCTCTTTCTCCTTCAATTTCGGTGATCTGAATGTTGTGTGGATCATCTTCATTTGGTGCTTCCTCCTTGACATGATAACATGAGGGTAACTCTTTGACTGTCTATATGTTATTATATTGATATTATATTATGATTTCAACCTCTGGCTCATCAAAAACTATCACTCCACTTATCCACTTCAGCATTGAATCAAGGTTTGGGTTATCATGCTCAAACGAGAAGGTTACTACAAAATTTTGTTGTAATCCTGTCCATTCTGTAGTTCCTTTGTGCATCTCCTATTCTATGTACCAGTGTTAATATTATGGTATCTTCGGGAGGTATGAACCTCTATTATGACCTATGACGAGATTAGAATATTTCGGAAGGAAGCAAAGAAGTGTAGAAAACCCTAGACAAGATGTCGGCTGCAGAAATATATTTAATATAAATTTATTAGTACCCAGGAGGAGAAGTCGTCCCTAGTAAGCCTGCCCAGACTACTATAAATACAAGGTGCTAGTTCTCATTATTCACATCTCAGCAGTTGCAGAGAGAGTTATATTTGCACAGGTGCAGTGGCAGTTTTGTGCGCAAGTCTCTGGGAAAGTGTGCGCCAGCTTCTGGGAGGGAATATCTTATCAGCTTGGTTTCTATTCTTGCTTGGTGCATTAGCCTCTCTTGGCTATTGGATTGCTACCAAGATTCTCTTCTCTGTCAAGGTCAAGGTGCTTGGAGGGTGGCTTCGGCCTATGATTGGGTGACGAGGGTATCGTCAATGGTAAAACGAGCACAATCTTCTATATTCTAACAAGTTATGGGCCCACACCCCCTTCATTCATCCTAAAACAATGGAAGGAAACATAACCACTAGGATATTGATATCATTGAGGAACTGCCGCTAGGGTTACTAGCAGGAGCAGCTTCCAAAAAACTGCAGCTAGGGTTACTAGCAGAAGCAGTTGCAGAAACCCTAAATCTCCGATCCGGCACCTTGTGATGGAGCATCTCGCTCAAGAAGAATATATTCAGATGCACCCTAACTCAGTGCACCTCTTGGCTCTCTCAGAAGACAAAAATAATGAAGTTGAAGTTTTGGATCAAGGCATGACCAGTTACCAGTCAACTGAAGACATGTGTAAAACAATCAATGTTTTGCACTACTCAACACTTACTGGAATGATTGAAGATGACATGTGGATAATCGATAGTGGAGCTTCTAGGCACATGACAGGAGATCAAGCCAGACTCTCAAATCTAAATGAGAAGAAGACATCGTACAAAGTGGAGCTTGGAGAGAAAAGCACTTACCCCATTGAAGGATTTGGACAAGCCTCTGTCAAGTTGGAATCAGGTAATCATGTTCACTTAAGTAATGTTTTATATGTACCTGGTTTAGAAAAGAATCTTGTATCGATATCATGTCTAGAAGACAAAGGAAACATAATAGCCTTTGTGGATGGAAAGGTGTTATCATGGCATAAGAACTCCAACATAGAGAATGCTAGGGTTATTGGAAGTCGTGAAGGAAATATGTATAGACTACTAGAACAAAATGAAGAAGCTCTAGTACATGACGAAGTCAACCCTAACGAGATTTGGCATAGAAGGTACGCTCATATCAATTATCAAGCATTACCTTTTCTCAAAAAATGGTTGAAGGAATACCAGAATTGAAATCTACACATGAAGGAATCTGCAAGGGATGTGCCCTTGGGAAGAATATCAAGAAACCATTCCCAAGCAGCAACAACAGATCTAAGGAGATCCTAGATCTAATACACTCAGATGTTT
>ML783092.1:247124-274973 GCA_009831015.1 Picea engelmannii | reverse complement strand
ATGGTTGAAGGAATACCAGAATTGAAATCTACACATGAAGGAATCTGCAAGGGATGTGCCCTTGGGAAGAATATCAAGAAACCATTCCCAAGCAGCAACAACAGATCTAAGGAGATCCTAGATCTAATACACTCAGATGTTTGTGGTCCAATGCCAGTCAGATCTCTAGGAGGATCTCTTTACTACGTAATCTTCATATATGACTATTCAAGAAAGACGTGGCTATACGTACGAAAGACAAAAGAAGAAGTATCCAGCAAGTTCCAAGAATTCAAGACAGAAATAGAAAACCTCATGAACAAGAAGATCAAGACATTAAGAACAGATAATGGAGGAGAATACACCTTGAAGGAGTTTGTTTCATTTTTCAAATCGACAAGGATTAGGAGGGAGCTGATTGTTCCTCATAATCCTCAACAAAATGGTGTAGCAGAAAGAAAGAACAGATCTATCGAAGAAATGGTAAAAGCCTTATTAAACGATCAAGGTTTATCCATGTTTCTATGGGAAGAAGCATCAATGATGGAAATATATGTATAGAACAGAAGCCCTCATCGTATATTGAAGGACATGACACCAGAAGAATCCTTCTCAAGTAAGAAACCTAATGTGGAAAACCTAAGAATATTTGGATGTCCAGTTTACTCTCATATTCCCAAAGACAAAAGGAATAAACTAGAACCCTTAGGAAAGAAGGGGATATTCGTGGGATATAGTGATTCATCCAAATCCTATAGAATATATATTCCAGAACAACATAAGATCAAAGTTAGCAGAGATGTAACGTTCAATGAAACAATGGCCTTTAGGAAATCCATCGAAAAAATTATAGAAGAAGAAGAACTTGAAGAACCTAATGAAGAAAACACAGAAAACGAAAATAACGAAAAGGATCAACCTGATCATCCTATGGAGCCATGTGAGAACATTGATTCAGATATCATACCAAAGACTAAGAAATGACCAGCTTGGCTTGAAGCTACATTACAAGACGTAGAAAGACTCAAGGTTCTAGAAGGAACATCCAAGAAGAGTAAAAGACCGAAAAGATTCTCAAGTTATAATATCCTTCAGAAGTTATAAGATCCTTCAGAAGTATTCCTTGGAAAAGGAAAGTACGCAATAAAGATCCTTCAGAAGTTTGGAATGATGGAATATAAGTCCATGGAAACTCCTATGAATATGGATATAAGAAAAGTGAAAGTCCTAGATTCTGATCTAGAAGATCCATCTCTATATCGACAGCTAATTGTATCATTGATGTATTTGGTAAATACTCGACCAGATATTTGCTTTGCTGTAAATACATTAAGTCAGTTCCAGGTGGAACCTAGAAAAGAGAATTGGATAGCTGCAAAGCATGTCCTAAGATATATTCGTGGGACAATAAACTATGGCTTGAGATATACTGCATCTAATGATATACAACTTTATGGATTCACAGACTCAGATTGGGCAGGAAGTGCAAAAGATAGAAAAAACACTTCAGGCATGTGTTTCAGCTTGGGCTCCGCTATGATATCTTGGGGCAACAGGAAACAGAAGTCTATTGCACTCAATATAGTAGAAGCAGAGTATATCATAGCATGTGAAGCATGCACTGAAGCAATATGGCTAAGGAAGTTAATTTCTGACTTATTTGATTAGATTCCAGAATCGACCATAATACATTGTGATAATCAGATTTGTATAAGATTATTAGAACACCCTGTGTTTCATGAAAGGTCGAAACATATTGAGATCAAATACTACTTTATTCGAGATAAAGTTCAAGAAGGAGAGGTAAATCTCAAGTATATCCCCACTGATGAGCAGACAACAGACATCCTGACAAAACTTCTATCCAGAATTAAGTTTGCATATTTCTGAGAGAAGATGGGGATCGTGGAAATAACTCCCTTAGCTAAAAGGGAAGACTCTCCAAGTTAGGAGAAAGCACTGAAAAATATTATTGAAAACATTTATTTTTGTGATTAAATGGCTCTCCAGATTAGGAGGGAGCACTGAAAATATTATTAAAACATTTATCTTTGTAATTGAAAAATAGTCCAGATTGGACAGATTCTTTCATGTTCATAAAGTGGATTGAGATTTCTGATGGACAGTGACTTCCCATTGTGGTTAACATAGGAAGTAGTCTAATTGCTGATGTATCATAGACAACGACTTCCCATTGTGGTTAACATGGGGAGTGGTCTAGGGCAGTCTCTCTTCTTGAGGGTTACTCAAGAAAACTGGACCGCCTCACCGGACATTGATTTCTCATTGTGGTTAACATGAGGAATGGTTTGTTTTGGAGGTTGATACAAGATAGTCTTTTCCTCTTGTGGTTAATGGAGGAAATGGTCCAGATAGTCATTCCATAGGGTTTATACATTCTCTCCAAGGTGCACTTTGATTAGTGTAGGAGGAATGGCCCAGGGTGGGGAATGGTCCAGTCTCAACAATCAGGGACAAACATTCCTTAGGGTTTATACATTCTCTCCAGGGTGCACTTTGAATAGTGTAGGAGGAATGGCCCAGGGTAGGGAATAGTCCAAACTTAGACATTCCTTAGGGTTTATACATTCTCTCCATGGTGCACTTTGATTAGTGTAGGAAGAATGGCCCAGGGTGAGGAATGGTCCAGGCTCAGAAATGAGAAACAATCATTCTTCCTTGTTTGAGAAGAATAGGGCAGATAGCCCATAGCTGATGTTCTATACTGAGGGAAGATATTATTTCAAATATCACAAATGTGAGTGAAATATTGGCCCAGATGATTCAGTTTATTTTCAACAATATTTTCTGTGCAGGTTGTCATCAGATGATTGTTATGGAGATTGCCTGTCTCCAGACAATAGA
This sequence comes from Picea engelmannii, assembly GCA_009831015.1. Classification (NCBI taxonomy): domain Eukaryota; kingdom Viridiplantae; phylum Streptophyta; class Pinopsida; order Pinales; family Pinaceae; genus Picea; species Picea engelmannii. The sequence goes on along the minus strand of ML783092.1, from coordinate 272,129 downwards.
GATATACTACTATGGTGGATATGTTTCATCGGTTGTGACTATGTGTCATGGTTTGAGTAGTTATGTACTACTGTGGATAGACACAATCGTGTTCTATAAATTAAATTTGTACTAGTTGTCATAGGAGATTATCCAGTTGGATAATAATGACGGTGCTCGTGTTGCTACCAATTGAATGGTCTATTATGCTCAAGACCATACCTCCCTAGCTAGGAGGGAGTGTTAATATTATGATAGCTTCGGGAGGTATGAACCTCTATTATGACCTATGACGAGATTAGAATATTCCAGAAGGAAGCAAAGAAGTGAAGGAAACCCTAGACAAGTTGTCAGCTGCAGAAATATATTTAATATAAATTTATTAGTACCCAGGACGAGAAGTCGACCCTAGTAAGCCTGCCCAGACTATTATAAATACACGGTGCTAGTTCTCATTATTCACATCTCATCAATTGCAGAGAGATCTAGATCTACGCAGGTGTAGTGGTAATTTTGTGTGCAAGTCTCTAGGAAAGTGTGCGCCAGCTTTTGGGAGGGAATATCTTATCAGCTTGGTTTCTATTCTTTCTTTGTGCATTAGCCTCTCTTGGCTATTAGATTGCTACCAGGATTCTCTTCTCTATCAAGGTCAAGGTGCTCGGAGGGTGGCTTCGTCCTATGTTTGGGTGATGAGGGTATCGTCAATGGTAAAACGAGCACAATCTTCTATATTCTAACAACCAGTTCCCTGGGATCCCTTCCAATGTATGAATAAAGTGATGAGGCCATTACTCTAGTGGTGTCATCCTCCATTCTGTTCTGCACTTCTCCAAGTGTTCAATTGGTTTTCTCACCCATCGTATTTTTGCATTGTATTTCTCCCATGTTTTGTGCCAAATCTAATTTGTAGTAGTCATTTACACTGATACCAGAGCCGAATTGTTTCTTTGTGCGCACCCCACCATCTTGCAGGTGTTTCCTTGAGTGAAATATTTAGGGCTAAGAGCATCTTATTTTCCAAAACTTCCTCCTCATATTATGTCAAGAATTCTTATAAGTCATTTATCCCAAGAAAATATGGAGGTTCCCTTATATCTATACCCACCCATATTACTGCGCAGTCTATTCCTGTGCACCTTCTTGTGGAGACCTCATGTAGTCATTGTTGCCAATTCTCCAAACCTATGTTTGAGTCTGAAGCACACAATGTAATTCTTCTCCAGATAAGTACCCCATATACAGTTGGGTTGAAATAATTCTCTTCTCACACAGTGGTTTTGTACAACTATTTTATTTCTTCCATATCCAAACAAGTCGCCTATACAAACCTTTTTCCTTCTGAAGGATCCAATGGTGCAATAAATCTATATTTGTTTGATTCAAAAGTTGTTTTCCTTGTATTCAAGTTGATCACAACATGGTTATCAAATTCCCAATCCAATCCAAGTAATGTTGGGTAAGGTGTTGTGCCATATACTATCTTGATCACTTCAAAATCTTCCATAGCGCGCACTCCATCCAAATCTACATTCATGCCTTTAAGCCTTCCAATTGGTAACACTCTGTGTTGATTTTCTAGTTTCAATTAGACAGGTGAATAGCCTAATGTGGGTTCTCCCATACACTGCCATGTCTTCTTAGGAAAGACATTTACTTCAGAGCCTAAATCTAGTATAATATCTCCCATGTTGAAATCCCCAATGTTGGCATTTAGCCTGAATTCTCTGCTTGTCCTTCTTCTTGTATGGAGATGATTGATTGTTTTCTACTCTAACTTCTCTTCTACCTCTGTTTTGAATCTTTCTATCATTTGTAAGACCTTAAAAGATGATGGATCATTCAATAAATTAACACAGGATTACATAAAAGTATTTATGGTACTTACTTTCTCTAAAGGTTGTCCTTTACTAGTATGGTCCATTGAAGATGGTATCTCATACATTGGTGGGTCTTGGGTTTGCTGCGCAAATGATGTAGGTGCAACATTTTTCTTGATAATATCTTGTCTGGTCTCCTTAAATGTTTCCTTTTCTTTCTGTGCATCAAACTACTTTTGTGGCTCAATATTATTCTTTACCCATTGGTGTTGAGTTGGATTTTTTTGCTGCATTAGCTCCTATCTTGGCTCCTCATCGAGTGTCTATATTAATGTTTTTCCCATCCTCCCTGAATTTTGTAGAAATCCACTGGACATTCTAGTTGTTCTGGTTGATTTTTTCCTGGATCTTTCCCAAGAGTGTTGGGAAGTCTCATGTGTCATGGTCTGTTGTGCGACAGTACATACATGTCGTCGGTGGAAGTGGACAATCCCTTGCATAATGTCCTATTTTTTTACAGTTGTGGCACACTATTGGTCCTATGACTCATCCAAATCCTCCTCTACCTCGTCCTCGAACCTCTATATTCATCTTGATCTCCTCTCGATGTTTTGTATTGGGGTATCTGGTTATATTGTGCAAGGTTTTACTGTGGTTGTGCGTTGTCGTACTATCAATTCACATTATTTTACTGTGGTTGTGTATTGTTGTATGGTGGTGACCCCTAGTTAAACTGAGGTGTATATTTCCCTGACATCATCTTTTCTTACACCCTGTAAGTTTTTGAAGTTATTTCGTTCATTAGATCCAGCATTCTACAATATGTATCACCATGACCCACTGATTTTCAAAAATTGCAATATGAACTTTGTGGTACTACCTTATACTTTTGCATCATTGGACAATGATATAGATCATTCCCATGCATCTTAAAAATCTCTCACCATGGTCCTCCTATTGGCAAGGGGTCTGGCACCCCTGTTGACAAGTACTACGCAAAAGTTGGAAATTCATTCTTATGATGTACTTTTGTCCTACATAATGTACACCAAATAGCTTCTCTTTTCTCTTTTCCCTTATTTTAGTTCAGTTGAAAGGTCAAATTCTTCAAGTCCTCCTTCAGCTCTTGTATTGTTGGATTTGTCTGTTGATGTTGGTTCTCTTCTAATTGCAAGGCTTCCTGCAGAGCCTCTACCTGAGTTTGGAACTTTTGTTGTCTCAAAGGATACTTCAAGTGTGGTTGCTCTGTCTGGTTGCTATTCTTCCACTAAAATCCATTTTTCTAAACGTTGGTGTTATTTCGGGTGTATTAGTCGCCCATGGGGTTGTAGGTTCCACACTGACGGTGATCTGGATTGGAGTTTTGCCTTCTCTTCCTGACCTTAGACCTCTTTTTTTCCTTTTGTATGTTGCGCAAAGGATTTCCTCAAACTACTCCTTAGCCCAAAGATCTTATACCTCTTATTCATTGTTCTCCAAGCCTTCTCTATTGGCTATGGATCTCTTCTTGTTATTCATTTTATATTGGTAAGGTCTCTCTTTGCACGTCTTTCCAACTTTTGCCATTATATGCATTATCTAGTCTTCTTCCATCATGATTGGGTCCATGGACTCCTTCTTATTTTCCTTATCCATATCCCTATCCATATCTCAACCTATTGTCAGTGCTTCCCCCCTTCCCCCATGCACACAAGGAAGTTTAGTTTTATGATTCCATGATCACACCTTTATCGTACAATAAAATATTGACTGAAGTATACAGAGATATGATATACCTACCTCTGGGTCCCTTTAGAAAATCATGTTCTGGAGTAATGTAGGACTTCACGATATCTACTGCAAATTTGGTGATAAACCCTGCAACAATATTGTCTAACCAGAAATATACTATGCACATGAATTTTTTATTAACTTATTATAACTGCACGATCTCCATAGGATGCCACTCTATTTGTCTGAACCAATTTGTAGGGTGGTTTTCCTTCAACCTCAATAACCACTCCTGCAATAGATGCAAGAAATCATAGAAAAATACCTCATGCAAGTTCTTAAACACGTATTTGTCAAGATACTTGCACGTTGTCAATTTAGGGTTTATGTTTTCCTTTTGTGCAAACTCGATTTCCTTTTTTCTCAACTATATTTCAATCTCCTCTTTAGTTGGATTCCATGGCGTGAACATTCCCTTCTATACTTTCATCCTCCACACTTTTCTTCCACCGATCTTGTCCACTCAATCCTGTGCAATTTGAGTCGGCAATGGAACAATTTGTTGGTTACTTTATTAACTGACCCAGGTTCTGATCTCAACCAGGTTTCCAACAAAACCCTCAAAACTATCAGCCATCCTGGTAAACCAAGAGACAACACTGCACACAGGCTGCACAATGCAGTATCACCCGAGATATATTTTATGGGGGGCTTCAATACTCAGGTGTTTGCAGTCTAGGAATGAGTGGGGATTGTAGTTGTCTTATTTTCCCTATATATTATCATCATTAATCATTCATCTACTTCTATGATTCATTCATCTTTAAAACTATGCATGCATGTTGTTGTAATTGGTTTTCATCATTCATTCTTTGAGCTAACAATTGACAGAGTAGTAAAATCATTCATTACCATTCACATAGAATACAAGGTTTACCGTGGTCCACCCCCTCTTGGGGCTATGTCCACAAAGATCTGGCTTCTCGACTCTTTTATTTATTCTATTGAAAAAAATTTCACTGTGCGCATTACATCTTCAATAATACAATCAAAATGAGGGTAAGTACCCTCTGTGAGGTTGACTAACCTTACTTCACTCTACCACAAAACTTATTACAATCAATGGCTTCCCAACCAACTAACTCTCAATAATAAATTGACCGACCTCGACCTAGACCTCCTAGGTTATTATTTTAACTACTTTATAGTGTTATAGTCATTACAATCTTTGTCAAAAACCCTAACCCTATCATGGTTAGCCATGTGCATCGCATTTGTTTTCCTTTTGCATGTTGTTTTTCCTTCTTTTTCAACGTGCTTCTTTCCTTCCACCTATTGCACACACTCCAAAAGTAGATCTTTCTCTCCAAAATTGGGCATGTTCCCAAAACAGATCTTTCTCCCAAAAATAGGTTTGTGCCCAAAATAGACTTTCTTCCCAAAATAGAATTTCTCCCAACAAGATGCAAAATCCATTGTTGAATGGTGCTCTTCAGTAATGGGAGAGGGAACAAGAAGGTGAGAATACCAATCAACTAGGAAAGGACATGTACATAGATGTTTTTTTGGAGGTGTTCGATGTAAATCGATTACAGTCATATGAATGAAAAATAATCCAAGGCACTCATGGATTTCATTCAGTTTGAACATCGGACAATGAAATAGTTGAATTATGGATGAGAAAACTCTCTTTCTTATGTGGTCCATTTAGCAGTAATGAATGGGATGATTGTGATCCCAAAAACTAGGTTGATAGATGGGATTATGTATCACTCCCCATTGGTCAATGTATAACTATGGAATTATCCCAGTTATAGGAGAACCAATCAAATATTTAAGCAAAGTACGATCATGTCTTAGATATCGTACAACCAGGTTCGATGAATATTATATTAATATTGAATAACTAGCATGAATGTTATACACTTTGTTCATTTAGTGTACTCATGTGTTGGCAGTCCATTTTTTTTTTGCAGGGCACATATATGTAGTGTTTTCCCCAAAAGGTAATGAATGGGGAACTGACTATTGGTTGGCATGTTGCTTAGAGGGAATGAAGACCCTCGTTCTCTTAGTGTTATACTTCGAAGGCATCTAATTTTTTATTGGGTCGATGGTTATTAAAGGAGAATATCTGACACATGATGAAAGAACATGGGAGAAAGGTGGTTATGTATTTTATAGAACAAGTGAAGTTGTACACCACTTTACGAACTTGTTGTAGGTACAAACCTCCAACTACAAACAATTCCAAGGAAGAATTCATCAAAGGTACGATACTTCTTTCCTTACACTAAGCACAATAAGTTAATGGAAACCATTAGTATTAGAAGTGATCATGATGATCTACTTGAATGACCAAAGGTATGTAGACATGTATGTGGTATGTTTGTTAGTTTTTTTTTCTATTTCGAGATGTGTGTGTTGTTTTTTTTTTTTATTCAATTTTCAATTAATTTATAAATGATTTATAATTGTGTCCTTTGTGTTTCCCAGGTTATCCAAAAAATCATAGGAACGTGAAGGCCCATAAATAAGAACAACAGTGTTTTTCAACACCACCAAATGATTCTCTTAAACATGGGCTTGGGATGGCATTGAGAAGTGTATGAAGTTAATTTGTAAATTTATAATTTATCCTCATATAATGGATTAAATGAGCATGATAAATCGTAGGTTAACTCTATATTCATCCCTTTCTTTCCTAAATTGTGAGAATATTCCTCACTTCAACACTCCAAGTATATTAGGGTTTCCAAATTCCATGAAACCTTATCAAACTCAAGTGCAAATGAAGAAGAGTAGAAAATAATGAAGTATTCTCATGTTTTGTTATGGTTGATGGAAATTGTGTTCAATGTTGAACGTAGTCTTATGCAATTAGGTCATGTTCTCATTTCAATCATCCTATAAATTCCTAGGTTGTGATAAATGGAATTATATCCCTCTCATCATCACCCCATTGCTTAGATTGTTAGAAATTCCATGTGCTTCTTCTAAATACAATACATTTTTGGCAACAATGCCTCTCACCAAATGCCTCTCAACAATGTTTTTATTACTGAGAGGGGGGGTGAATCAGTAATAGAGCAATTTAATTTTTTTTCACCATAAAATGCAAGTGTTATATCAATGTATCATTATCATCCAATAGTTGCAGAGTAAATAAACAATGAACAAATAAGCAATCATACACATACACAGTACACCAATGTTTTACATGGAAACCCAAAGCGGGAGAAAACCACAGAATGTGTTTTCTTATATGTATTTAATAATTACATTCATTGGAAGCACCAACTTCCTTTGTTTTCCAGTTGCAACTGGAAGGAGGCTCCAACCCCCTAGTTTCTTAGGATACAACCTGAGGGAAGCTCCAACTCCCCAATTCTCTGGCTACAACCAGAAGGAGGATACAACCCCCTATGTTCTTCGGCTACAACCACTTGTCCTTGCCCCATCCAACCACCCTGAAATATAAATGCCAAATGTAGAAAATGAATATGTCACTGAGAAACCTGTCACTGTATACTCATCAACCAATTTGATCTGATCACATATACTTCAAACACTATACCACAAGTATGTACCTCAAACCATGTGCTAAAGCCTCATTTTTATACAGCCTCTACCTATACCAATAACTTCAGCAACATACCTCAACCAAAATCCATTTTTTCTTCTTGTAGCATTCTGTTGTTGCGGTTTTGCTGCCGTGAATCAACTGCTGTGACTTTTCTGCCGCACTTTTTCTGCTACAGTTTTTCTGCTGCACTTTTCCTTCTGCGATTTTTCTACCACACTTTTTCTATCGCACTTTTATTGCCACACTTTTTCTTCCGCAGTTTTCCTGCCACATTATTTCTGCCGCACTTTTTCTATTGCAATTTTTTTGCCACACTTTTTCTTCCACACTTTTTCTATTGTAGTTTTCCTACCGCACTTTTTCTGCTGCAATTTTTCTACCGCACTTTTTTTGTCACACTTTTCATGCCGCACTTTTTCTGCCGTAGTTTTCTCGTTGCACTTTTTCTGCCGCAGTTTTCCTGTTGCACTTTTTCTACCACACTTTTTCTACCGCACTTTTCTCTATCAATAATACCTGCCCAAATAACCTTTCACACAAATAGATATTCAAGTGTGATTTGAATGAGAGACCCTTTCCTCTTATTTATACTTTTATGTAGCTTCCTCAAGGGGTTACCTTCTAACCATCTTAACCCACTTTCCTTATTTTAGGGTTAACCCACTTATAACCACTTGTCCACTTAACTTAACCACTTTCCATAATTAGTAAGTTCTCCATTAACTTTATTATTTAAATAATTTATTTTTCATCCTCTTTGACTGATAGTACACTCATCATTTCACTTTATTATTTAAATAATTTCTTCTTTGCAAACACTTTGACTACTTTGACCTTTTGGGGCTTCCATATTACTCATGAAGGTTCTCCAACTTCACATGGCCATAACTCTCTAACCATGAGGAGTTATGTGACGTTCCACATACCACCGAAAATGGAATGACATGTACTATCCATATAGAATAGTATTTCCTACAAATATATCAGAACATGTACAATTATCCATCAAACAAACTTGGGTCCATTACCCAAACCTTTGTTCTACCAAAATTTTCTATCGAACTTTCTTCAAGGGTTGACATCAATGACAACTAACCGAAATGATCAACAATCTCCCCCTTTGGCATCGATGGAAACACACTAATGCAATATTGAAGTCATGTCATGCAATATTGAAGTCATATCACTCATGCTCTTCCTATGACCATCACTCCCCTTGGAACCATTCCTCTATGCTCTGCATCTAATAAATCTCTCCCCCTGTGTCATCAATGGCAAAGGTATCTTTCCATTCGGGGCTGGTCCCCCTAACTAAACTGTCCTTGGGGATACTCCTCTTGACTGAAATCTTCCTAAAATTGATCTCCTGACCTGAATTGTCCTCTTTATGGTGCTTCCTCATGTAAATATAAGACATATAAGATAAGAATTCAAAAGAATTCATTTTGGAGTAGAAATTACTCCGAGTCTCTGGCGAAGATACTCAAAGGATTCCCGTGGAAGTGGTTTTGTAAAGATGTTTTCCACTTGTTATTTTATGCCCACATATTCAACTCTAATGTTCTTCTCTGCAACCTGTTCCCGTAGAAAGTGATACTTGATTGGAATGTGCTCCATCTTGGAGTGCATCACCGGGTTCTTTGAGATATTGATGGTGCTTGTATTATCAAAATAGATTAGAATGGGCTCATCATACTCAACCTGTATATCTATCAGATTTTGTTTCATCCATAGAACATGTTGTTGTTGCAATATATTATCCTTCAGTTGTTGATAAGGATACTGATGATTGTTTCTTACTTATCCATGATACTAAACACTCACCCAAGTAGAATGTTTCTCCACTGGTGCTTCGTCAGTCATCAATGCAACCTTCCCAATCTGCATCTCTGTAGGCAATAAGTGATACATCCTTTCCTTTTGGATACCATAATCCAAACTCTTTTGTTCCTTTGAGATATTTGAAAATCCTCTTCAGTGTTATGACATGTGATTCCTTTGGTGTTGCTTGAAATCGTGCCACATGTCCAAGTGCCTCCATTACATCTGCTCTAGATGTTGTCACATATAGTAAGCTACCAATCATTGACATGTATTGCCTCTGGTCTGTAGACTTTGAATCATCGTATTTTCTCAACTTTCAACTGGTTTGCATAGGATTGGTAGCTAGTTTGCAATCTTCCATTCCGAACATCTTTATAATTTCTCTGATATACTTAGTTTGAGAAATAAAAATTCCTTGGTTGCTTTGACGTATCTTAAGACCCAGAAAGAAGGATAGTTCTCTGAGTAATGACATTTCAAATTCATTCTGCATATACTTTGCAAATTTATGGCTTAACCTGTCATCATTGCTTCCAAAAATAATATCATCAAACATAAACTTCAATTAATAAAATATTATCTTGAGTTACCTTGATGTAGAGGTTGTTGTATGCACTTCCTTTTCTAAACCCTGCATGTTGTAGATATTTATCCAGTCTAGAGTACCATGCTCTAGGAGCTTGTTTTAGACCATACAAGGCCTTCTTCAATTTTCACACGTAATTTGCGTTCTCTGACAACTAAAATCCTTCTAGTTGTTCAATGTAGACTTCTTATTCAAGTTCCTCATTCAGAAAAGATGATTTCATGTCCATCTGATACACTTTAATATTCTTGGATCATGCATAAGCTAAAAGAAATCATATTTCTTCCATTTTAGAAACTGGGGCAAATGTCTCTTCAAAGTTGATTCCTTCAACCTGTGTGTATCCTTTACATACCAATATATCTTTTTTCCTTGTAACCTGTCCATATTCATTCAATTTATTTATGAATACTCACTTTGTGCCAATCACATTCTTATTCTTTGGTCTTGGAACCAATTAGCAAGTGTCATTCTTCTCTATTTGACCCAATTCTTCATCCATGGCCTTATTCCAAAATTCAACCTTGTTGGCCTCTTCAAAACTGTTTGGTTCGATCATAGATGAGAGTGCTAGGTGCATTTGTTCTAGTGAACAGATTATTCTTCTAGTCTCAACTCCTGCATATTTGTTTCCGATAATCTGATATAAAGGATGATTCTTTTGTACTCGTTTTCTAAGTGTCTTTAGAGGCACTTGTTGAGCTTTCTCTTCTACTTATGTTCGATCATCTTCATCTTCCCCTTCTACTTCTTCTTCATAAAGTTGTTCCATTGATTCATTTTCTTCTTCCTTTAATTCTCGTCCACCTGTTTCATCAATTTTTACATTGATGCTTTCCCCAACTTTGTTCAACCTCAGATTGTAACACTTGTATGTTTTCCTTGTACTTGAGTAACCAACAAGTACTCCTTTGTCCACATGAGATTCAAACTTCACCATTCTGTCATCTTCTCTTTTGATGTAGCATTTGCTTCCAAATACTCTGAAGTGGTTCACATTTGTTGGTCTTCCTTTCCATAGCTTGTAGGGAGTTTTTTCAGTGTTGTTTATGAGAATTACTCAGTTATGAATGCGAACCACTGTATGCACTACATGTGTCCAAAATATATATGTCAATTTGGAATCCATTAGCATTGTTCGAGCCATTTCATGTATTGTCGTGTTCTTTCTTTCAACAACTCCATTTTGTTCAGGTGTCCTAGCAATGGAGAATTGCATTTTTATTCCATGTCTGTTGCAGTAGTTCGTAAATTCCTTTGAAGTGAACTCTCCTCCATCATCAGATCTCAAACACTTGATTTTTGAATCCATTTCATTTTCAACCATTTCCTTGTAGACCTTGAAGTTTTCAAAAGATTTTGACTTATTCTTGAGAAATAAAAATGCAGTCACTCTTGTATAATCATCAACTAATAACATAACATATTTCTCACCTTTTAAACCCTTTATTGTATTTTTTCCAACTATATTAGTATGCACAATTTCCATTGGTCTTGTCGTTGAATATTCCTTTGATTTAAACCTGGTCTTTGTTTTGTTTCCTGGTTGACAATGCTTGCATAAAGTGTTGGTTGGTTTCGTGATCTAGGAAATTTCTCTAACTGATTCCTTTTTTTTAATTTGACAAGGTTATCAAAGTGTATGTGACCCATTCTTCTGTACCATAGCCAAATTTCATCTTCCTTTCCTAGAAAACACTTTTCATTTACAATTTATCCTAATACATATATGTTGCTTGAAGTTCTTGCAGTTGTTGCAATCAATTTTCCTGAACCTTCTTTTCTTATCTCGCACTTTTGTGAATCAAAAGTAACTTTATGACCTTGGTCACACATTTTACTCACACTTAGAAGATTATGTTTCATATCTTCTACTGGTAGAACATTTTCTGCCTTGGTATTCTTGTTTCCAATTCTGACTGTTCATTTTCCAATGATTTTAGTTGAATCATCATTTCTGAAGGAGACTAATCCATTTCTTTCCTTTATTAATGTAAGAAACCTATATTTATCACCTGTCATGTGTTTTGAACAGCCACTGCCAACATACCAACCACGTTTCTTTTGCTTAGCTTGTAGAGCAAGTGTGTGTTCTTCATTACTATACTAATTATGCTTTATTATCCATTTTCTCTTCTGAGGTTCATTTATGTGACTGTTGTGGTTCTCTAGGAGGAATTGTCATTCTGCAATATTTGGCCATGTGTCCAAATTTGTTACACTTGTAACATTCCACTTTAGTTCTCAATAATTCAAACCTTTTGTAACTTCTTCTCTATGTTTCACTAGGCCTTCTTGGATAACCCTTTTATGTATGAATTTCAAAGTTGTTTATGTTCCTGCTATTAGCTCTTCAATTCATAGCTTTATGTCCAAAATTATTGCATGCATAACATAAACCAAAAAAGATATTTTGATACCCGGGAGTTGAAGATATTCTGAAAGGATTTTATCTTATGAATCCTTCTTCTTCCTAAGACCTATCTATCAGTCGTTGATTCTGAAATCTGAATCTTCTCAGTGGAGGAGTGTCCCTGTAATCTTCTTTGTAGGTCTTCCTATCCCCTTTGATTGTTTCTGCATAGATTTTTGGATACGTTTCTTGTTTTGTTGTGTTGGAGCTTGATCCCTTTTTTGTTTGATTGTATCCAAGTTTGGTCTTGTCATGATGAGGCTTTTGATTGTTGATAATGTCATCCAAAACTTTTCAATTTTTCTGTATATTTTTATTTTGAATATCCTTTCTTAATGTGACAATATCTACTTCCAAATTTTCAATGATCATGTCTCTTTCTTCTAACTGTTCTTTGAGTGCTTCTTCAATTCTTTTATCTTCTTCTATTTGAACCTTCAAATTTGTGATCATTTGTTCTAGTTCCTGAGTGTCTTCTTTCTTGTCTAGTTCTTCTTGTAGCTTCTTGTTTTTCTTCTTTTCTCTTCTTATAACTTATATGGCAGACAAAAATTCTTCTCGGTAGTCAACTTTTGTCTCTTCATATGCTTCTTCGGTGTCTTCTTTATCAAAGTCTTCTACTTCCATGAATGGAACTCTTTATGTCTCACTGTCACTAACTTCATCTTCATCTGATGAGGAGATGTCTTCTTTGGTGTAGAAGCTTTTCTTGAAAGCTTTCTTTATGGTTATTTTTCGTTTATATGTTTGTTTGTTATTTGAGTAATCTTCATCATTCCTCTTGTTTTTCTTATGAGGACATTTGCTAGAAAAATGACCAATACCATCACAATTAAAACAAATCAATGGAAGCTTATCTTTATATCTGACGTTGTTTCCCTTGTTCAATCTTCTGGAAAATTTGGCCACTTCTTCATCATCTTTCGAGATGTCACTGTTGTTGCTATGTTATTTTTCCTTTTTCTTTCCCTTTTTCTTTGACATTTTGGATGCTTTGAAAACTGCTTCTTTTATATCTGGATTTTCATGTTCAGTTCTCATTTCATATGCTGTGAAGATTCCATGTAGTTCATCCATGCTTATTGAGTCTAGATCTTATCTTTCTTCTAGTATTGATATCTTAGGATCAAATCTCATAGGAAGATATCTTATTACCTTTTGAACAATTACATATTCTTTAATTTATTCTCCCAATCCTATGATTGCATTTACTATTTCATTGAATCGTAAGAAGTAAGCTGCAATATTCTCATCTTCCTTCATCTTTAGTTGTTCAAACTGACCTCTGTAAGTTTGAAGCTTTGCTGCTTTGACTTTTGAATCTCCTTCATAAATATTTTGAAGCTTGTCCCAAATCTCTTTAGCGGATTTACAATGTATAACTTTGGTGTATATCGATTCAAAAATACCATTTAGAAGTGCATTTGTGGCTTTGGAATTATTTTGACCGAGTTTTATTGCTCTTTCATTTGTCGACAGAACTACTGGTTCTTTGTATCCATCAACAACTAATTGCCAAATTTCAAATCCTTGTGCTTGTATATATGTTTTCATCCTTCTTCTCCAAAATGCATACTTCTTCCCATCAAACTGTGGTATTCTATTTGTATACAAGTTGTTTCTCTCCATGATCTACCTTTCAGTGGTTTAACTGATTTCTAAAGGAATCTTCTCTGAAACCAATTGTTGGATTATTGAGAGGGGGGGTGAATCAGTAATAGAGAAATTTAATCATTTTTGTCCATAAAATGAAAGTGTTATATCAATGTAGCATTATCATTCAATAGTTGCAGAGTAAATAAAAAATAAACAAATGAGCAATCATAAGCATACAACAATTTTTCTATTGCACTTTTCCTGCCGCACGTTTTCTTCCGCATTTTTCTTGCCGCACTTTTTATGTCGCACTTTTCCTACTGCACTTTTTCTGCCGCACTTTTTCTGCCAAAGTTTTCCTACCGAACTTTTTTTGCTGCAATTTTACTACCGCACTTTTTATGTCACACTTTTCCTGCCGCACTTTTTTTGCTGCAATTTTTATACCGCACTTTTTTTGCCGCACTTTTTCTATCACACTTTTCTTGCCACAATATTCCTACTGCACGTTTTCTGCCGCACTTTTCCTGCCGCAATTTTCTCTATCAATAATACCTACCCAAATAACCTTTCAGACAAATAGATATTCAATGATATTCAGGTGTGATTTGAATGAGAGACCCTTGCCTCGTATTTATACTTTTATGTAGCTTCCTCAAGGGGTTACCTTCTAACCATCTTAACCCACTTTCCATATTTTAGGGTTAACCCACTTATAACCACTTCTCCACTTAACTTAAACACTTTCCATAATTAGTAAGTTCTCCATTAACTTTATTATTTAAATAATTTTTTTTCCATCCTCTTTGAATTATAGTACACTCATCACTTCACTTTATTATTTAAATAATTTCTTATTTGCAAACACTTTGACTACTTTGACCTTTCGGGGCTTCTAGATGACTCATGAGGGTTCTCTAACTTCACATGGTCATAACTCTCTAACCGTGAGGAGTTATGTGACGTTCCACATACCACCGGAAATGGCATGACATGTACTATCCATATAGAAGAGTATTTCCTGAAAATATATCAAAAATCATACCATTATCCATCAAACAAACTTGGGTCCATTACCCAAACCTTTGTGCTACCGGAATTTCTTCAACGGTTGACATCAATGACAACCAACCCAAATAATCAACATATTCATCCCTTGCTTTCCTAAATTGTGAGAATATTCCTCACTTCAACTCTCCAAGTATACTAGGGTTTCCAAATTCCATGAAACCTTATCAAACTCAAGTGCAAATGAAGAAGAGTAGAAAATAATGAAGTATTCTCATGTTTTGTTATGGTTGATAGAAATTTTGTTCAATGTTGAACATAGTCTTATTAGATTAGGTCATGTTCTCATTCCAATCATCCTATAAATTCCTAGGTTGTGATAAATGGAATTAGATCCCTCTCATCATCACCTCATTGCTTAGATTGTTAGAAATTCCATGTGCTTCTTATAAATACAATAAATTTTTGGAAACAATGCCTCTCACCAAATCCCTTCTATAATGGTGTAACAATGCTAGGGTTTCATTAAAACATGTTGAGATAATCTAGGTATATGAATGGGGCAAGTTAAGAAATATTTTAGATAAGACGATTGATCAAGTACATGTGTGTGAGGTGTTCTAATGAATTTAATGTCAATAAGAGAGTCTAAAAGAATGAAAATGAGCCCCGGAACACTAGCTATCAGGGAGAAAGAGTTGTTGTAATAAAACTTGTAAATAGAAACGTTGACAATCTACTGACTACACTGTGGCTTTTCTGATCAAAACTGAAAATCCCAACCATAGCAATCTCACTCATCAGAAACAATGTACTTCAACATGCAACAATTTTGTAACAACAACACATAAATGATATTAATTTAGTGAAATGCAATGGAATATTTGTGTTAAATGCTAAGTAAAAGGAAAATAAATTATAGAGAATTGATTGTTGTAATAAAACTTTTAACAAAGACAATGATACTTCAACAATGATAGTTTTATAACAGTGACAGAGAAAATTGCTTCAATTCAACAATATAACCATGGAAATTTTGCCCAATACCAACTATAATGAAAGTAAGATGTTAGAAAATGATTATATGCTTGAGTTATTGTGAAAGCAAGTTAATTAGATGAAATTTTCTCAAGCCCTAATCGTTGTAGCAATATTTATAATAGTAGCAAATAATTGATGAAGTATGCAAAGAATTGGAAGGTTGAGAGTTAGATGGCCAAGAAGACTTGGAAGTTGGAAACATAGGGATATACCCTTATGTCACATCCACTAGCATCACAACAATCCAACCTACTTGTTCTAACAATATGGTGTGCTTCATCTCAATATCTAGTTAGATACAACCCTTGAAAATTTTCATGCTCAAACCCTAAAGGACGTGAAGAATGTCAATGTGGTGAAACATACCATAATGTTGTTGGAAAAATCTCTCTAGGATGTTGTTGGAAAAAAGGTGGTTTTTTTGTTTTTACAAGCCAAACCACCAAGAAAATTTTGAATTCTAGGAATGCACATGTGTTATAGAAATTAAACACTTTCATGATAATTTTTTATAAAAAACACACACCAACACTTATAGTCATCCACGATATATTCAACTTTTAAGTGATTCTAATAATACAAAAAGGAAACATATTGTTAGCACCATGATTTTTGCAGTTAGAGTTAGTCCTAGATGAGTCATAGTTTGTGTGTCAAAGCATGTAAGGTCAATAACTAAATAAAGAATGGTTCAAAATCATCAAGTAACGGGTCTGGCCATAAGTTGGTTGAAGGGGTGTAAGGTTCGCCACGTTTAAACCATAAGGGTCCACTTCCCTAAGTCTCGAGTCATGTTGAACAAGTGGGATTTTCATGCCAAAAATCAATTCAAGTGGTTTGGATAAAGGTCACGTCGAAAGATATTATGAGCATCATTCCCTAATCATGAAGTCAGAAAAGTAAACAATCATGGCACTCCTATCATTTGTACTTAGCACACTTCTAAAGTGTACATGTTGCATGAGTCTGCTGCGGACATATTCAACCTTCTTTCTAACTTCCCACAGCCATGGATTTACTGTCCTTTTCCATGATTTCTTTTCGTATCCATTCAAGCATAAATATTGGTCACCCTGCATGCCTCTCCTTGACTTTTAGAGTTTGTGCATTATCCGTAGTTTTTTTCAGCAAGCTTTGGAGCCCTTCGTTGCGTGAAGTTTATTTGTTGCCAGTCATTTTGTAAGTTTGTTGTGTTGATTTTGTTGTATCTCCTCTATTGTTTTCAACCATTGCTTAAATTCTTTTGGAGCTCACTCCAAGCTATCTTTGTGGATGGATTGTTTCTTCTCACAGCTGGCATGTTTCCTTCTGAATTCCCTACTGTCATGTCGAGTCTTCCCACTGCGCTGAAATTTTCTACTTCGCGCCAAGTCTCTCGGTGTTGTTTGCTATCGCGCCCGGTTTCCCCACTGTGCCAAAAAAATTCGCTTCGTGCCAAGTCTCCCAGTGTTGTTTTCTACCGTGCATAGTTTCCCCACAGTGCAGAAATTTTCAGTAGCGCTTTACGGTCACGCCATTGATTTATGTGGTTGATTTTTTGTTTGTCACAGAAATATTTCTTTTACTGCCTTTTCTTGCAATCTCTGCGAAGTTCATCATTCTTATTTGTCACACAAAGAGGTTATCACAATTCATTATTGTGCGCGTGAAATTAATATATACCAACATAATGGTAGTGTCCCAAAGCATAAGAAAAAAGGCGAGAAGTAGCAGGGCCATGAGGTTTGAACCTCAGGACTTGGAGTTAATAAATGAATACCTAGAAATCAAGGTGTCTTTTGAACAAGCCAGATGTATGCGCTTATGTGAAAGGATCAAAGAGTATAATGAGAAACTAGCTAAGCATTTCGCCCTCAATCTTACAGGGGTCAATGCGAAAATCATGGGAATAACTTTCCAAGTGACAGAGGAAACTTTGTCAGCTACGATGAAGATCCCTCCACGCGGAGAAAAATGGTTTAAAGGCATTCCTTTAGACATTTCATGCTATATGGATTTCATCAAGCTCGAATGTCGAAATCAGAAAATTGGAACCGACATTCCAAGCCAGTATCTCCTGGAACCGTTCGAGAAACTTCTAAAGATAATCAAAAGATATTTCACCTGTGAAGGAAGGTTTGACATGGTGAATCCATATCACATTAGGTTACTAATTCACTTCACAGGGGAAAATCCCTTGAATTTACCTTTCTTCTTGTGTTGGATCTTGGGAAAGATGACAGACAATGTCCAGGCCAAGGTTGATCAGCTAGGAAATAATTCATTCCACTTTTCATTAATCAAGATGTTAGTGGTTGAAGAACTAAGACATTTGAACAAGGACTAGGATTCATTTCTGATTTTGGCTAACATCCCCAGAGACCCCAAAGGAGACATTCCTCTATCTGCAGAGGAAACAACACTTCATAGTGTAGAGGTGAAAAAGGAAGGTGTTATAGGAAAAAGAAATAGAAGACTCGTCGTTTCATCAGCCAACATCCCAGAAGTAAGGCAGGTCAAAGTTGACTAATAAAACTGAGGAGATCCAATCTCCTAGTAAACCGCGCACTAAGTCTGTTGCCAAAATATTTCCCATGCACATCGTTCAACTAGATCATGTTGAAGGTGAAAGCAAGGGAATTGATGAAGGGCAGGGGAAGTCAGGTGATGAAAATGTAAATGTTCATGAGTTGTCATAGCAATTGAAGCAAGTGAAACACACTATTTCCTAGATTTATCAAGAAAACAGAGAGTTGAGAAAATAGCTAGCAAAAAAGACCATTGAAAAACCAGCTTCGCAGAGTCGAGCAGGTCAATTACCCCCTACCTCTCCCATAGTGAAAGGAAGGAATGTAAATTGGCTTAAAAAATAGCTCAGAGAGGCATAATATATAATTATCGAGCTTCAGGAGGAGTAGAGGATGTTAGAGGAAAAATTCACGGAACATTTCAAAGAGTGTAGACCAGCCATTGACAATGCATGTGAAGCTCTCTTCAGTGCTCAATAAAAACTGAAAACAAATGTGGTTTTGTTGAGACAGGTGAAGAGTTTGAACAAACAGAACTGGTCCTTAAGAAAAAAATTTAGAGATTTAAGGTTGCAAGCGACGCCAGAGGCATGAGTAAGACAGCCCCATTTTTGTCTTTTTGGATCGTGGCATGGAATATTTCTTCGTACATATCATGTTTTCTTACGTTAACAATACATTTGACTCAACACCTACATAGTGAATATTCATTGCGTAGACGTTGTAAACTTACCTACTAAGAAGGACATGTATAAATGAAATGCATGCTAGTTTTGAAAGAGATGAATGGCCCCCAACCGGTGTTGCCACCTGGAGTTGCACGAGCGACCACAAATGGGCATCTGCTACACCAACTCATCATGTGCATGCTACAGCTAGTGATCATGCAACAGCAACCGGAATTTGTTATACAAAGGTGGCATAGTTTCCAAGAGTACGCATGACTACTCAGGCACCCCTTGGGAAGAAACATTGATTTATCACAACCAGATGGTCGAATCTTACTCATGACTATGTCGGTTATGTTATGATTGGGTGCAGTTGGGTTTCTATTTTTAGTATTTTTTGTTGAAAAGGTTGTCCTGGGGGGAAGTAACTGAATTTGGGATTCTATGGGAAAGGAGTTTGAAGCATGGCAACCCAAGAGGGCATTAGTTTTCTATATATTGTATATTTTTTATGTAAGCCTGGTTGGAAAAGTAGTGTAGACGGAGGACTCTTGAATGTAATTTTCTTAATCTTATGGAAATATAATGCAGAGGTCCTTAAGCTTTTATGAAAAGATTCTAATGGTGGTGGTGTCATGTATTGTGATACAATCTTCATATGTACTTATTGTTTCCTGCAAATTCATGTATGTTTCATTTGTTTAAATTGGAAATATTTAAGGGGTTTGAAATTCATCTCGCGATGCTTTAGACTCATCCATTTAAACTATGTGTTCTTCTTCTAAGTTAATTCGAAATTCATCTTTAATGGTGCTCTGATTTGCTTTATGTTTCTCCTTTCTTCTGCCATACACAATGATATTGAAACTGAAAGACCATTTCCTATTTATCCGTTATCCTCTCAAAGCTTCCTTTACCAGTCATTGATTTCTCTTTTTTTAAGGGGGTTGACTCCATAGCCCAAAGTACTATATTTCCTTGCTAGTGAAACTAGAAAAAACTTTCTCAAGCATCTAAATCTAGCTGTCAATCCAAAGTTATTATCTATTAGAGACTAGGTCTCAGAGAGAGCCCTCTCTAGATTAGAAAGGCTAGTTTCCAATCTTAAATTTGGTTTTTAGGTTACCTTGGTAGGTTGTTTCTCTTCAACCCAGTAATTTACCAAGTGATAGCATTTTTGTGTCGTTGCCGAGGATGAAATTGGAAACTTTCCCTGGGAAAAAATGACTAAAGTTGTAGATTTGATTCCTGAGGGTAACAGCGAATCAAATACCTACATTGGTTGAAACTTATCTTAACCTAGCAACTTCATAGAATAATATCAGTAGTGTAGAGTAGTCTAAATCATAAATCCTAGATCCTAAGAAATTTTACACTAGAGTGAACCCTGATCCAGAGCCTGCAACATCCATGTCTGATCCTGAAAAACTTCTACACAAAATAAAGGAAAGGATAACAGACCCAGTATGTTACCTAGACATGAATCTATATTTACCTAAAGATGGGGGAAAAATCATTGACGACCTTGACTTCGATTTATTATTTGAACAAACCCTATTCAGGTCTAGATCATAATCTTATTTGAATGAAATCATCTTCGATGAGAAAAAGTTCCAATATTTGATAATCCCCCTCAAACTATTGTAATCCCCACTCAGACTATTCATTCAGTTCAAATTCCTCCTAGATTCATGGTCACCAGATTCACCCCTCGCCTTGTCTGCCCAATTACATGATTTTCCTCAGAATTATAATCAGAGAATTAAATTTTACGATGTTGAAGGGAATACTTTGGCTAAAAAATACTTAGATTGGTTTAATGACTTTGTCAACCTGGAAGAGGTAGATTATGAGGATGCAAATATGATATTGTTTGCACAAAGTCTCTCAGGAGAGGTCAAAAAATGGTTCAAATCTCTTCCAACAGCGAGCATCCTTGATTTTGCAGCTTTTGAAACACTTTTTCTTGCCAGGTGGGATGATAAAAAGAATCCTCTTCAGTTACTAACTTTGTACAATAATTTAAGAAGATCACCAAATGAAATAGTGCAAGAGTTATCAACCAGATTTATGAGATTTTATGATTCAATTCCCACAGAAGTCAAACCTCCTCCTGGAGCTGCCCAACTTTGATATGTTGATTCTTTTGATAGTGACTTTGCCTTGTTGTTAAGAGAAAGAATATATAATACACTAGATTATATGATGAGCGATGCAATTGAAGTAGAAGTCAATCTGATGGCATTAGGGAAGATCAAACATAATCTTGACATAAGTGTGAAAGAGGTCCAAGGGGAACTACAACCCTCTAGATCTCAATCATCAGACGAAAATTTGACTTGATAATGAAGACTATGGAAAGACTCATGGAAAGGATGTTTGTGGAAAATAAGTCTGCCACCGGGGATCAAACTGATTTTCAGCCCACAAATCAAAATTTTAGAAGAGCCCCAGGTCCACAATCAGGAAAAGAGACTAGAGAGATCAAGGTGATCAACAAATAAAACCTCCTTTCCAAAAAAACTATGCAAACGAAGATTTTTATCAAATAATCGAAGACCGGATGCATTGGTGTGATTATACATAAACAAGCATGTTCTTAACAAAAGGAGAGCATGATCAATTTATGGATGCGAATGAAGATTATATGCAGGAGAATGATGATATGGTGTCATCGAAAACATAAGAGTTTAGGAAAGGATACCACAATGCTATTATGCAGTTTCAGAAGCAATATAACCTCAGAAGTAAAAAGGCACCTGCAAATCTTCCAAAGGAGAATCCTACAAGGGAACTTCATACAAATACCCCTTCTTCAATCCAAACGAAGAAAGATAATTCAGTAAGGGATGTAATGGAGAAATGGAAATCAAAGGAAGAACCCCCAAAGAAAACAACTGAGGCAAGAAAGGAAACGGTCATCAAAGAGGTAGAAAAAGCTCTGTCTCCTTTTAATTTTGATAGAAAAATGGCTAAAATAAAAAAAATTTGTTTCGTTTAATGAGATGATCAAGCATGGAGAATATAGAAATCAGATCATTGAAATTCTAAAGATGGAAGAATCCCCTAACACCTTGAACATACAAGATGATCGCCTTTCCATATTGTTTGGCCCACGCGTGGAAGAGAGTGGTGATGTTGATTATGTTCCTCCTTTCTATGTTAGCCTTAAAATTCATGACACGACCTTACTGCATAATGCCATGTTAGATTCAAGAGTGTCACATATTCTCATTCCCAATGTGGTCATGGATGAGTTGGGCCTAGACATTAGAATACCTTATAAGGATCTTTTCTCTTTTGACTCAAGGAAGGTGAAATGCTCAGGTTTGATCAAATATCTGGTCATATCATTGTCTCAAATCCCATCAAAAAATATGATCATGGACGTGGTGGTTGCTGACATCCCTCCAAAATCTAGCATGATATTATCTAGTTCTTGGGATGGAAAGTTGAAGGGAACTTTGAAAATGGACATGTCATATGCTACTATTCTTGTTTTTTTCTAGGAAAGGAGGTTGTACAGAGAAGTGTTGCTCAAGTACATGGTGAGTAGAAAAACTCAACCAAATAATCATCCTATTTACTCTATTGATATCGAAGTTGGTTCCTCTATTTTCTATAATAACTTGTGTTTTGAAGAGGGGAATCCAACAACTTCCATGGTTGTCAAAGACAAAACTGAGCATCGAACAGAAGAAATTACAGATCAACAAAACATCACAGAAGATGAAATGTGGAATATGATTTTTGATGGAGCTGCTAGCAAGTAAGAAGCTAGAGCTGGTGTGTGGATTAACCCTCCCAATATAGGTACAAAATTATGTTTGTACAAGCTCACTTTCAATTGTACCAGTAATATGGTTGAATATGAGGCACTGATTTTGGGATTGAAGACTTTAAAAAAATTGGCATCTAGAAGGATAGTTATACATGGGGATTCTGAGATTGTCATTAACCAGGTAAATGGTATATATCAGTCCAAGCATCCTATATTGAGAGCATATAGATATTTTGTGCTTGATCTTATTGAAGAGTTTTTATAATGCAATTTGTTAGTGATTCCTAGGGGGGGAAATCAAATTGCAGATGCTTTGGCTACTTCAGCTTCAGTTTTCAAAATTCCATTTTTTCCTAATAAAAAGTATGAAATTGAAGTCAAACATAGGCCAGTAGTACCTGATAACATTAAATATTGGAAAGTGTTTGAAGACGACAAACAAGTAGAAAGATTCCTTCAGATGAGTCATGAATTTTCTAATGTGAATATTGATGATGAGTGTTGTTGTGAAGTGAATGAAGACGCAGTTGTGTTCAACAATAATGAACTTTTTCAGAATTAGATTGTTGGAAGAGATATAGTGCAGCTAAAAAATAACATTATTCCCAAAGGTTTGGTTCAATTGGAAAAGATTTTTGACAACAATGATGTAGCCAGAAATCCTAAAATCACTATGAATGATGAGGATATAGAAGATTGAAACATTGGGACTCAAGAAGACCCCAAGATCATCAAACTATCGAAAATGCTCAGTCCAGAAATTAAACAGAGGTATATCATCCTTATGAAGGATTTCCCTGATGTCTTTGCATGGAGTTATGAAGATTTGAAGGTCTATGATACTAAGGTAATTCTGCATGTGATTCCCATCAAGAACGATTAGAAATCGTTCAAGAAGAAGTTGAGAAGAATCAATCCTATGTTATTTCCATTGATTGAAAAGGAGGTAAGGAAACTATTTGATGCCAATATTATTGTGTCCTTAAGATTTTCCAAGTGGGTGGCTAACCTTGTGCCTGTCGGGAAGAAAAGTGGCGAGATAAGATTATGTGTAGACTTTTGTAACCTAAACAGGGTGTCTCTCAAAGACAATTATCCACTTCCTAAGATAGATTACATCCTGTAGAAGGTGGTGGGATCTCAGAATATGTCAATGCTTGACAATTTTTCTGGATACAACTAGATTATGGTGCATCCAGATGACCGGGAGAAGACATCTTTTACAACACCTTGGAGCACTTTCATGTATGCGAAATTTTCTTTTGGGATTATGAATGCTGGAGTGAATTTCCAAAGGGCCATGGACATATCCTTTTTTGATGAAAAGAATAAGTTAATTATGATTTACTTGGATGATATCACTGTATTTTCAGATTCTACTGATCAACATCTCGAACATCTACGAAAGGTTTTCCATAAATGTAGAAATTTTGGCATCTCGTTAAATACAAAAAAATCAAACTTTGGAATGCAAGAAGGAAAATTTCTTGGACACATCATTTTAAAAGAAGGCATAAAAATAGACCCCAACAGGGTGGAAGAAATTCTGAAGATCAGCACTCCCAGGAGCAAGAAAGAGGTACAATCTTTCCTAGGAAAAGTAATTTTTTTGAGGAGGTTCATTCCCAACTTGGATGAGATAATAAAGTATATCACAAATATTCTCAGGAAACGAAATGAAATAAAATGGACACATGAATCTAGGAAATCATTGAATATATTAAAGTGGCATTGAACAAAGCTCCAGTGTTAGCCAATCTAAATTTTTCAAAGGATCTTATCTTATTTTCCTTTGCCTCAGAACACACCATTGCTAGATTTTTTTTGCAAAAAGATGAGTAGAAAATTGAAAATCCCATAGCTTATTTTAGCAGGACATTGAGAGAATCCCCACTAAGGTATGACATCATGGAAAAACAAGCATATTCCTTAGTGAAGGCCCTTAAAGAATTCAGAACTTATATTTTACATTCCCATGTCATTGCTTACGTACCTAGCAATTTTGTAAATGATATTTTGGCTCAGCCTGATCTTGAAGGGAGAAAGGGAAAATGGATAGTAGTAATGTTGGAGTATGACCTCAAAATAAATCCTACAAAGTTGATTAAGGGTCAAGGGCTCGCAAAATTAATGGTGTAGTCAAATTTTGATGTTTTGGGAATCAATTTTATTGTTGATTTGTCGAAAAATTCATGAGAAGAAGCAGTCCCACAGATATCCCAGAAGTTCCTCGATTCTCCTTCGTATGCTGACATTATTTATGTATTAAGAAACTTACAATCTCCTCCCGGATTGAGTAAAACCAACGCCAGATTATTGAAGTTGAAAGTAGCAAGTTTTTGCATTCTGGAAAATTCTCTGTATTGGAAATATCCAGGTGGGATTTTGCTAAATTGTTTGTTGGAGGAAGAAATGAAAAAGGATATTAAAGAGTCTCACAAAGGTGATGTGGGGGGAATCATTATTGGAATACCTGTTGGATTACTGAG
>ML783092.1:149274-235241 GCA_009831015.1 Picea engelmannii | reverse complement strand
TGCCATGTTTATATGTGTTTATGTTTTTTATGGTTGATGTTGTCTAATCTATATGATGTGACCGATGTATGATGCTTATGTATATGTGATGATGTGTTGATGTGATAAATTCCAATCTAACATTAGACTAGCCATATTATCTACTATTTGATTAAATTGTCATGGAATATGTGTAAATGTAATTGAATCAAAGTTTCAAGATAGGAGTCTAACTTGCAGGTATTTGCGAAAGAGGCAAGGATCGTGGATACGATATACATTGTTGAGTTGTAGGACGACAAGTTGGGAATCTAATAAAATGCTAAGGTGAAGAATGTGGTGATGACTGGCTTCGACGAGGATACCAATGACGATGGTGTATTCTACTTGGTTGTTGGTGGATGAGCCCAAACATATGTCGTTGGAGTGGAGCAGTTCATGTGAGGGGGTATAAAGGGCCCAAGCGAGATTCTTTGTCTAGCAGCTAGCACCGTCAGCGTAACCTATGTGGTAGGTTGATGGAGGATGCATCTGTCAATAACACGGATGGTAGATCAGACATGAGGAGTGGAGGTGAAAAAATAAGACTAAAAACTCTACAAATGTGTACAAAGAAAAATCTTACGGTAGAATGGCTACGCTCAGGTGTAAAACTTCTTTAAGTATAACCCGTTGATAGGTTATTTGAGAGGATAGCCTTCTGGAGAAGCTAGGATGTATGTTAATTTAGTGAGGCAGTGTTGGACAATGTAGGGTCCATGCCATAATGATTCAAATTTCCCCTAAACAAGAGTGTAATGGGGAGATATTGTAGGCTAGGATGAGATCTCCTTCGTTAAATGAACGAAGTTTGACATGGTAGTCAAAGGTGGCTTTGGACCATTTTTTAGTTGCCTCGTTGTTCTGTAATGAAGATCGACGATCTTTCATCTAGCGACTCTAAGGTCAACAAGCGTTGATCTATTGGAGAAGTGTTAGGTAATAGCTTGATGGCAGTGCATAACGTAGGAATTTCACACTCAATGGGGAGGGTGGCTTCGATCCCATGGACGAGGTGGAATGGTGTAAAAACGGTGGTAGTTTTGACTGTCGTGTGATAGGCCCATAATGTTGAAAACAACATATGATTCATGTTGGTCTTATGTTTGTTGATGGTACGTTGTAGCATGGTTTTGAGGACTTTGTTGACAGCCTCGACCTTTCGTTGGACTGAGGGTAGTATGGGGAGGAAAACTCATGGGAGAAGCCTAAATTTTAGGAGAGTTATGTGACTATCTCATTCTCAAAGTTTTTATCGTGATCGGATACTAATTTTAATGGGACTCCGAAGCGGGTAATGACATGGTTAAAGAAACAACTTGTTTTTGTGTCAGCGGTATTGTTGAAAGTAGGCATGGCTTCGGCCCATTTGTTAAAGTAATAAACTGCCATGACAATGTACTTGTGTCCATTATTGGATGGAGGATTGCAAGTCATGAAGTCTATGCCCCATTTGCATAAGGGGATGGCAATGATGACTGGATGTAGAAGATTAGGTGGTGCTCGTGCTTTGTTTTCATAGAGATGGCATCTTTCGCATCGCTTGACAGCATGGATGCAGTCATGAAACAGTGTATCCTTCTTGAATGTTTTTTTGGGTGGTGGACATGTGTGAGAGGTGGCCACCGCAAGAGCCACTATGGAAATCATTCAAGACTCTGTCGGCTTCGTTGGTGGTCATACATCAGCGGAGGATGGTGTCGACCCCATGTCGCTACAAGATGTCATCGATAAGGAGGTAGCGAGGGCCCTGATGGAGAATGTGTCGACGATCGTCTCGAGAGATATGAGACCCAAACTTCTATGTTCGAAGGTAGACAAGAAGGTCGACATACCAGGGGTCATCGGAGGGGATGAAGAAGAGGTGTTCGCCGAGAAATTTTGTATTGACAGATGATGCTTTAACTTATGAGGGGAATGTCCTAATGAGTTCGGTGAGAATGAGTGCTTTCTTGATTTTGGGAGTTGAGAAATCTAGGTCATATTCCTGAAGGATAACAATCCATTGGGAAAATTTGCCATTAATCTTTCGTTGACTAAGCAAGTACTGCATGGGGTTGGAATCTGCTACGACTTTGGTAGTTCAAAGCGGGATATAGTGACAAAGTTTATGAAATGCAAGGGCAGTTGCAAGGGCTAGTTTCTCATCATGATTGTATTTCAAGGGTGGTCCTGAAATATTTTTATTGATTTAGTAAATGACATGTTTCTGCCCATCATCCCCTAGTTGGACGAGGACTCCTGCTACTGAGATGGTTGAGGATGACAAGTAGAGGATGTAGTCATGATCATAGTCTGGAGGACTAATCAAAGGGGCATTGAATAGGGCCTCTTTTAAATCATCAAAATCAGTTTGATCATGTTCATCCCATCAAAATGGGATATCATGACGCAGTAAGTGAAGGAAACCATGTGCACGAGTGGCGTAATCTAGGACAAAGTGATGTAAAAAGTTAGCTTTTCCTTGTAGGCTCTGCAGTTGGTGTAAATTCCTAGGTGGTGGAATTTCTTTGATAGCTTGGTTCTTGAGGGGGTTCATCGTGATGCTATGTTGGGAGACAATGAACCCAAGAAGGCGTTCGGCGGTGATGCTAAATACACACTTGAGGGGGTTCAAGCAGATATTGTATTTGTGACATTGTTGAAAACAAATGCATAAGTCATCTAAGTACTGAGTTCATTTCTTGGATTGAACAGTGAGGTCATCCAAATAAGTGAGGATGATGCAAGCAAGATCATGGAAAACATAAGTCATGGCCCATTGAAATGTAGCACCTCCATATTTTAGTCCAAAAGGCATGACGCGATAAGAAAAAGTACCCCATGGGGTAGTAAAAGTGATTTTATATTGATTTGTTGGATGGATTTAGATTTGATTGTAGTCAGAGAACCCATCCATGAAGGACAATGCCTCATGGTCAGCACATTCATCGATAATTTGGTCAATGAAAGGGGTTGGAAAGTTGTTTTTGGGACAAGCATGGTTGAGATCGTGAAAATCGGTGCAGACGTGAATAGTGCCCTATTTTTTGGCAACAGGAACAGGGTCGGAAACCCATGAGGTATACACAATGGGGTAAATGAACCCAACAGTGTGTAACTTGTCGATTTCGACTTTGATAGCCACAGCTTTGGATGGGTGAAGTGGGCGCTGCTTTTGACGGACTAGGGCAACATCTGGCCATGTGTAGATGCGATGTTCGACTATAGAAGGATTGAGGCTGGGCATCTCTGTATATGACCAGGCAAAAATATCTCGGTATTCCATAAAGAGATATTTGTAAGTTGTGAGTTCCTCAGGGGAGAATGCAGTGCCAATGAGGATTTCTTCTATGATTCTCGGTTTGATGGAAATGTCGATTTTGACGATGGGGAAGATATTGGCCATGTTTCCATATTCAAAAGCATCTGGGGAAAGGATAGGTTTGTTGAACCAATCTATATTCCCTGAAGGAATAAAATCCTTGGCTTCGATTGCACATACAAAGGCTTGGATAGGAGGGTCAAAGGCTTCATGTGAGAGAAAAAGAACTCGATGGTGGAGCACATTCCATGGGCAATCGGGGGTAGTGAGTTCCTACAGGATATCTCATCGCAGTGGAAAATGCTAGAATGCAGGGGATCGAAGGAGGTGACATGGGTGACTGTCACAATGTGAGTGTCCTCAAGTGGTGAAGACGTAGAGGGGATATTGCAAACAAGGTGTGATGGCTTTCTTGACATAAGCCAAATGTCCAGATACTATGGGTGATAGACTATGCTAGGGGGCAAAATTTCCTGTGGGAAATGAACCTGAGAATTGGGAGGATTTGGGGGGATATCCTCAGACAGTCTATCTATGAACCATGGAGGGGTGGGAAGTGACTCAGGTGTAGGGGAGGTGATGTTGACAGTATCTAGAGAGGGTAGGACCAGTCATGAGATGGTCGGATTTGGTTGAATAGGGGTTGAATGATGACCTTGGTATGCCACAATCAAAGGACATTAGTATGTGAAGTGAGCAAGTGAGTCATAGAGAGCACAAGGGCATCTCATCCATTCAGGAACGGAGGAAGATACATAATGGATGTTAGTGACTTGAGTACAAGAAAGTGGTGGTGAAGAGGGATCTTGCTAAAAGTTTTAGCATATTGTCATTAGCGTCTGGCGAAACTAAGGTAGAGCTGGGAAATGATGAGTATAGTGGCCATATTATGAACAGATAGCACAAGCAAAAAATTTCTGTAGCCCTTTACTGCCTGTAGTGCAGGACGTTGTAGTAGTACTAGATGTGCTTGGTGAAGTGGCGAGTGATGTGGTTGCTCGAGGGATTTGGATCAGATTGCGTAACTCGAAAAGATAAGGACATCTATAAGTGGGGTGTCCCTCTCTTTCACATAGTGTGCAAGGAGGTTTAACTTGGGGAGGAAGTGGAGTTGTGGGCTCTTTCTTCTTCTTTCTACCCCCAGTAGTGGCAGTGGTGTTTTCAATTGGTGGTGAGTGTGGTGTGGCCGGAGCCTATACTGGAATATGCATTGGGATTCCTTCTGACTGAGGAGGGACAGATGGTTGAGGAACCATTGTTGGTGGGTGTAGATACCATACCAGGATGGAAAGCACCATATTGGGAAGGGTAAGCGTCGTGGCTTCCTGAAATTCTTGAACTCCCGGTGGGGTGTAGAAGAAGGGAATTTGAGTAATGGCTTGAGGGATTGTCTCCCAAACTGGGATTTTACCCTGGGGGAGGGGGAAATTAGTGATAAGTAGTGTAGTAGGTTTCTCAAGGAATTATTGAGGTAATATCTCTTAAAATGGTGGGACGTCGAGGTGTGGAGAGGCCTCTATGGGAGGAATGGTGTCTCTGGTATCAATTCCATTGGAATATATGACACAGACTTGTGTTGAAGGGTGTATGAGAGGTAGTGTTCCATGGTATGCCCCCAGCAAGGATGGGTCCTTGAAAATTATGGGGCCCATGTCAATGAGAGAATAAGCATCTGATCTAGTGCAGACAAGAAGCAAGATGTTATCGATGTTGGTTTAATGGTTAGGCTCATAATGTGTGATTTGGTCGATGGTGACGATTTTCCTGTTGCGGGGGAACATCATCGTTCGAAACATAGAAGAGGCCACTTCCTTCATAACGTACATGTAGCTACATCCAAACAAGATATTGTAATCGAGTGGGGCATCGATCACTTGAATGTCATTGAGGATGGTTTTTCCCCCGAGTTCGACGGGGAAATTTCGGAAGAGCCCTTCAGGGGAGGATGGTCGACCATCATAAGCTCTCAAGGTGATGGCGGATGGTACTATATCAAGGGAGCCAAGTTTATACCATACTGTTTTGGACATGATGCATGTGGATGCACCTTCATCGATGATACACCAATGAACCATGATGTTCTGAATTTTGACTGGTATCTGGAAAACTGCCAGAGCAGGGAGACGTGGTTCTCCGTTATCTAGATCAAATGTGATGAGTCTAGCATCAGCTGGGTCGAATGCCCCCAAGGCAAAAAGTAAGGATTTTTGTTGAGTTGGACAGGTGTTGGGGACCTCCAATACAGACATGGCTGCAGAAGATTGTGCCAAGTCATCGACTAGACTATAATTGTGTGTTTCCCTAGCCTGAGGGTTATTGACATTCCATCGTAATGGAATGCAAGGGATATGAATGGTAGGTTCGGTATTAGGGCGTGGAATAATCAAGGGTTGTCCAGATGTAGTTGGAGCTGCTTCTGAGGTGGTTGGATTAGATTCACGGGGTGTGTTGTATTGACGACCGCGTGTTTATAGAAGAATTTCTTCTTCGCTATTGAGGAGGATATTGCAATTCGTCGGATTTCCAAGGTGGATGAGCCATGGGTTTTTATACTACCCCATTTGTGGTGGAGAAGGATGTACCTCATGTTGGGTATTCATCACACCTTGGTGTGGAATGGGGTTTTGCAACACGGTTGGGGATTGTTGTTGCAAATATTGTTACGGGGCTTGTTGAGGGGCAGGCAGCACTGGAGGATGTGGCACGTTCATGGATTCTTTCATCCATTTTAAGTCATAAATTTAGGGGAAATGGTGAGTATAGTGTCCATACTCACCGCAAAGAGCACAAGGGAAGTTCATCCTAAGATTGTTGTTGTTCTTCCCTTGGAGTTTGTTTTATTGTCCCCTTGGGGGTTCTGGTTACCTTGATTCTGGTTGCCCCCGAAAGGTTGGTTTTGTTGGGGTTTATTTCCACCTGGTCTTGGGTTATTGTTGTTTAGGTTTTTTCCTTTATTCTTGGCATTATTCATTTGATGGGCTAGATTTTTCGTATTCTACTGTTCAAAAGTATGAAGTTGTTGAATGGGAGAGGGTTGAACAAAGTTAAAGTTGGCATGCGGTTTTCCCTGTGGAGGAGAAACCGGTTGTGGAGGACCAGGAAATGGAAAGTACGACTTGTTTTGTGGCAACGATTTGTAGGGCATGTAGGAAGGTGAAGCACATTCACTAGTGCTTAGGTTATATGTTGAAGTAGAAGGGGAACCTGAACTTGGTTGAGAGGTCACATCATGGGTGTTGGTGAGGGAACACTCATGGGTCTAGGGGGAGCAACAAGATATGGATGTTGGTAAGGGGGAGGAGGGTAATAAGATGGCCTTCCATATGGGAGAATATATTGAGGTTCACGATACATAGGTGGTGGTTGGTTGTAAGGGTTGTGGTGTGTTGTGGTACCAGTTAGCCCATCTGTAGCATGAGACATTCCAAGTTTGTCCTAACCAAATGGTACAGGTCTGGGTGCATCAAGTAACATTGTGTATAAGTAACATGACTAAGAATAGATGAGGTTGAATTGTTGGCCTTGTTGATGGCTTCTTGTTCGGATTGGGGAAGTTGGATGCCACATATTTGGCAAGGATAGAGACGAGTGATTTTAGAAACCAATCGAGATGGTGTTCTTTGGTGGTTTATGCTTTACATAAACTACGTCATCGACGTCATCCATGGATGTGGTCAGAAATATGCATAGATGAGGTTTGTTTTCACTCGAAGAGAAATTATAAACCAGTGTCATGACGAACTGGTAGTTGAAAAAACACCAAAAAATATTTGGCCAAGGATTCAAAAGTCACATGGGACCCTGATTTTTCTTCCACATACCATTTGGATGATCGACCAGTGAGTGTTCTTTGAAATATCCTTAATCAGATGGAGTCATCCATGATGTTGTTTGAAGAGAACCATAAGTGGAAGGTAATAACATGGTTGGCAAGATCTTCCCTCGATTTTCCTTCAAATTTTGGAATATCTAAAGGTATCTTGGTAGGCATATTGGGCCATGTGAGGTCATGTAAAATGGGATCATTCGTGATTTTAGTCAAATCAGGAATGTAGATAGATTTCAATTATGGCATAGGGGGATTTGGTGGAGGATTAGTTCCATCCATGGTGTGAGTAGGTAGTGGACCTGACCCTTGAGAGGGATTAGGTGGGGTTGTACTTCTACCTTGAGAAGAATTTTCCCCCCTGCATCCTTGTGAAGGAGAGCTAGTGGATGGATGTCCTTGGGAATTGGACCCAAGAAAAGTGGAACCAAGGAAATATGATCCCAAAATAGTGGCACTCATGGGGGTGTGAGATGGTTGAGCTAGTGAGTCGGCAAGACTAGGGACTCCTCCTAGAATAGGAGGGATATTTTGCAAGCATCTGAAATGACGGGGATTTTGTGGGTTCCCTATGATGTTAGACTAGAAAAGTGGATGTGTGAAAATGGTGATGAGAGTAATAAATGAACAAGAGACTTGTATAATTTGGAACTTCACAAGATAATATGACTCACAATTGCATGTAATCAAATGAGCATCATACATAAATCAACTACAAATAAGCATACATGTGGGTAGGTGGATTTTGTCCGCATGAGGGAACAAAGAAAACAAATTCTTGTGTCCTAAAAGATGTATCATCCTTCCCCTCAAATAGCACTGGACCTTCCAAGAGTACTCATCAGTGGGGTCTAAATCCATCGGAAGAGGAACTAGTGAAGGATGAAATAATCAGTTATAATGAGGGGTAGAGGGTGCATATCCCAAAAGAGTTGGCGATATTTCCCAATAGCCACACAAAATCTGATCAAGGTGCAATTGCAGCCCAAAATTGCCACCTGGGTAGATGTCCTAAATTTGGTCACTAGGTACCTCGGTCAAAGTGCAACATTTATATTTTCGGCCTCATAAATGGGTCACGGGTTGGATACCTTCCAAGAGTTGGGTGACTCAAGGGGGGACGCACAGAAAAATCGGACCTTGGCCTTCAACCCTTCACGAGCATCTCCCTGCCTTATGGTGTAGGAACACTTGACTTGGAGGATTTTAAATTTCCTTGTTTGTCAACTTCTAATGTTTGAAAATGTGAGAACTAGATAACGGGGGGTTATTTGGATGCCTACCCCCAAGATCCTAACTAGATTAAAAAATTTCTTTTGGCACCTCTTGTGGAGGAAAACTTAGTGAGTTTTTAGAAAAAAATTATATGTGGTGGGTTGAGAGATTGGGGGTGTGAACCAATCTCGTTTTGAATTAAGTGGGTGTGGATAATCTCTTCAAGAAATAGTGGGATGTTTTGGAGTTCCTTTGGAGAAAACCTACTTCAATCTCCAAAATTCAAGATGGAAATTATGTGAGTGAGTGAATTTGTGTGTGAGAAAGTGAACAATAGTGCCAAATTTTAATAAGTTCGGTGTGACTTTGCAACCTGTGGACTTCCTGTGGCCTTACAAATCTTTGTTACCTAGATTATTAAGTGTCATTGGTACAACCTTGCGTAATTTTAAAATCCCTAAAGAAATAGCTTGTGGACATATGGGTCCTTACCAATCCTTTAAACTCCCTAATGTTGTTTACACTAAGAAAGCTTTAAAAAAATATCTTAGATTGCAAGCATGTGGGCATGTATGGGCCCGTTACTTTGATATTTAAACTTCCCTAGTGATGTAAACTAAGAAAGAAATTTCAATAAACTATCACAAGTTTCAAACATGTGGGCATGTATGGTCCCTTACAACTTTAAGATGATTTCAAAAAGAAACTAAGAGGAGCCCTAGGGGGGATTTGTCCTCTCCTGAATATTTTTTTTTAAAGGGAGATGAAATGTCCCCTTAACCACCTTTCTAACTCTCAAGATCACTCTATAGTGAGAGAGAAGAGCATACTCAATGATCAAAGTTAATTTATGGTCCCAATGTAATTGTTTTTATATGTGATAGCAATGATATCAACTTAGATTTTACAAACCAAACAAGCCATTCATGTGGCAACAAAAGCAAAATAGGAGAATACTTGGTTATTTTTACCCCCCCTAAGTGCCTATGTTTATCTAACCTTTTGTTAGGGTCCTAACCCACACATAGGTAGAGCAATATATTTGGATGTAATAAAGGTCAATATTAATAAGGCCTTTCAATAAAATAGAATAAGGTGGATGTAAGAAGACCTAATAGAAGTTTCCACTTCTAGAAGGATCTTCCTCTAGATGCTTCTCTTGATAGACATATTTAGTATAAATAAGGCTTGAGGGTATGAAAACCCTAGCTTAGAGATTATTTTAACAGAGCGCTGCTTGACTAGAGGTTGCCCCCTCGAAGAGGCCCATGAACATTGCTTTCTGAATCAAATTTATATTTATGTTGTTGTTCTAATATCATTTATGTGTTATTGTGGAGATTATGTTGGTTATACTACTCTTATTTTTCCATTTCTAGCATTTTATTTTTGTTCTGCATACTTTTTATATCTGGTATATTACAAGTGGTATCAGAGCACTTTCCTTGGCAGAAATTGTGGGAATTTTTTTTTCAAGATAGAGACATATTCCGGTGTCTTTAAGCCATAGAGATCTGTCGTTATGCGCATAAACCCATGGTTGAGGGATTCATACACGCAGGAAATACAAGTGGTTCTTAAGCGCACATCTATTGGCCACCCTTGTAACCCCTGTTGGTACCCCTTCGAGTGGTAGTGCATCAAACAACACCTGTGTACGGATCGACCTATATTTCCTGAAGCCTTCTTTAGATAAACCGATCGGCCGCCTGACTGCTATAGTGCCACCGAGAACAGCACTCTGGAAGATACTCTCTCATACCTAGGTAGTCAAGTAGTACGGCTAAGGGTGTGGTCTATCCTCCTTAGTTAGTGCCCTGAGATATTGGGCCGAGTACTATTGTTGGACCCCGCACGTATATCAGAGAGCTATCACGTAGGGCAAACCCTTGTCTATAGAACCCTTGAATACCTAACCCTTGGGGTATAGAAACATAAAAAAATTAAAATAGACAAGATCTGTTGATGTGCAACTATGTTCGGGTTGCCAAATCACTACACTTTTCTTACTGGTTAAGCATTTGGGGATTTGATCGCTGCAATATTCTTCAGACCGAAGTATAACTCCGCAGGTGTAAAAAACGAAAGTCTGGAAAAAATTTCACCATTATTTGAGACATATTCCATTGTATTCATCTATTCACCCTTATCACATTCATCCATATCATTTTTCAAAAAAAATTGTGACCCCGCCCGCCCCTTTTCAATTCACCCATCCTCATGGCCCATACCCGTAGCCAAAACCTAGAAGCTCGCTTCAACACCTTGCAATCTGGTCTCCTCGAGACCCAAAAAGAAGTGAAACAACTCAGTGCCAATATTGCCTCCATCGATACAACCATGCGGTCCTCAATGGAGGAATTCAAACAAGAACTGACCACCCAGATTGAATCTGTCTTTGCATCACTTTGCACCAAACTAAAGATCCCTATAGATGACCCTTTCTCCGACGCACCTCCAAATACTGAAGGTGAACATTCCTCCCATTCCCATACCTTTCAGCACCATCACTTTCAACATGACCTATGCCTTCCATGGGTGTATGTGACCAAATTTGATGGCTCGGACCCCACTGGTTGGGTAACCCAAATGGAACATTATTTCTCTTTATACGGCATTACGGATGACTTGGCCAAACTCCCATATGGTGTTCTCCATCTAGATCAAGAACGTTGGCAATGGTGGCAATGGAGAAAAACTTCCTGTCAAGGGTATATTGCTTGGACCCAATTTGTGACTGAGCTTTATGAATGCTTTGACACTGACACCAACCATTTGAGTCATTTGACAAAGTTGAAACAATCAAGAAAAGTAGAAGACTTCATAGCTACCTTTGAGTGCCTGGCTTTTCGAACAGAGGGCATGACTGATGCTTTCTTTTGAGAGTGTTTTATCAGTGGCCTCAAGGATGAGATTTGGGCCCATGTCCTCATGGCTCGACCTTTGAGTTGGGTGGTGGCTACTAAAAGAGATAAAGAAGCACAATAGGTTGTATCCTCTCAAAACTAAAAACCCTCCTTTATCCCTTGCCCTAAACCCATAAATCCCACTACTCCCTCCACCCCATTAAAGATCCAAAAATTGACCAGGGCTGAAATGGCCGAATGCCAACTCAAAGGCCTTTGTTATAATTGTGATGACAAATATTTCTCGGGCCACAAGTGTAAGGAACAAAATCTTTGTATGGCCATCTCTGAGGATATTTTGGAAGAGGATGTTGAAACTTCCCTTGTGTCTGAGTCACCTAAAATCACTGACATAACCCCTCCCTCAGACCCTCCCGAAGTGGAACCGGTCATTTCCCTTAATTCTCTCACTGGCTTCTTCGCTCCCCAAACCCTCAAGTTAATCGGTTACATCAAGAATCGGAAGGTGATCATTCTGGTTGATAGTGGAAGCACCCATAATTTTATACATCGCCACATTTCCCAAGAAACTCATTGCTACATCCATGCCATCAACAATTTCCAAATCATGATTGTCAATGGTGGTTCCATGAAATGTGGAGGGTGTTTTGAAAATGTTCGTCTCCAAATCAGTGACTACCACCTAAAATCCCATATGTTTTCTATCTACATGGGCGGTTGTGACATTGTGTTGGGTGCAGACTGGCTAAGGACTTTGGGTCCCATTCTCATGGATTTTAAGGAATTAACCATGTAATTCGACCAGGAAGGCCACCAATATAAATTCCAAGGCATCATTGTTGGTTCACCTGAGGTCATTAGTTCCCATCGCATGGAAAATATGCTCAAAAAAGGTCATTCTGGTGTCATTACCCAACTCCATGCCATACAAGAAATAGAGACACCCCCAATGCCACAAGACCTCCAAGCCTTCCTTTCTAAACATCAAATGGTATTTTCCACTCCCCAAGGACTCTCTCCTTCCCATGGTGTTCATGATCATTCCATTCCCCTTGTACCCGGAAGCCTTCCTCCCAATATCCATCCGTATCGCCACCCCTTTTCACAAAAAAATGAAATTGAGAAAATGGTCCAGGAACTCCTTAATGCAATCGTTATCCGCCCTAGTAAGAGCCCTTACTCTTCTCCTGTAGTCATGGTCTTGAATAAATAAGGTTCTTGGAGAATGTGTCTTGACTTTCGTGCCCTCAAAAAACTGACCATTAAAGACAAATTTCCCATTCCTATCATTGATGACCTCCCGGACGAATTGAGTGGCACCCAATTCTTTACTAAACTTGATCTTCGCTCGGGCTATCACCAGATACTTATGAAAGAGGCAGACATTCCCAAGACATCCTTTTGAACTCAAGAGGGCCACTATGATTTTTTGGTCATGCCCTTTGGCTTGTGTAATGCCCCCTCCACCTTCCAAAGCCTCATGAATCATGTCTTTCATCCCTTTCTCCATCATTTTGTCTTAGTTTTATTTGATGATATCCTCATCTATAGAAAAACCTGGACAGACCATCTTACTCATGTGGATTGAGTTCTCCATCTACTCTCTCAGCACCAACTTTTCCTAAAACAGTCTAAATGTGCTTTTGGTGCCTCAGAAGTAGAATACTTGGGTCATCTGGTTGGCAAGGATGGCGTCAGGGTGGATCCAAAAAAGATTGAAGCTATGCAAGATTGGCTGCAGCCAAGACTCTCAAAATATTGCGAGGATTTCTGGGCTTAACAAGGTATTATCTTAAGTTTGTTAAGAATTATGGAATGATTGCAGCGCCTCTCACTTCTCTCCTCAAAAAGAACTCTTTCACTTGGACTCCAACCACTACTCAAGCTTTTCAAACCTTGAATATGGCCATGTGCACCACTCCGGTTCTGGCACTTCCTAATTTCACAAAGACCTTTGTGTTGGAATGTGATGCCTCAGGGAAATGAATCGATGTTGTCCTTATGCCAGAGGGTCGACCTTTGGCCTTCACCAGCAAGAAACTATCTGAAAGGAATCTAGGCAAACCCATCTATGAAAAGGAAATATTGGTTATTTTGCATGTCATTGATCTGTGGCGCCCTTATCTCTTGGGGCAACGTTTCCAAATTAATACAAACCATCAAAGCCTCAAGTACTTTCTGGAACAATGCATTTCCTCCCTGGAGCAACAAAAATGGGTGACTAAGCTCTTTGGATATGATTATGAGATCATTTACAAGAAAGGCAAAGACAATGTGGTGGTGGATGCACTGTCCTGAAAATATGAAAAATAAGGATCCCTTTTTTCTCTTTCCTTCATTGTACCAGATTGGCTCCAAGCTATTCGCTAGGAATGGCTACAAGATCCCAAAAGTTTGCATCTGATCCAGCAATTGCATACCAATGCTCCAGCTCGCCCATGGTACTCTTAGCTCTGGGATGAGCTTTGATACAAAGGTCGTTTGTATTTAAGTAAACAATCAAAGCTTAAATACACGGTACTTTCTGAGCTTCATGCCACACCCACAGTGGGGAACTCTGAGTTCAACAAAACCTATGACAGGGTCAAATGTTCTTTTTTCTAGGATGGTATGAAATAGGACATCTATAATTTTGTCATTGAATGTGATGTGTGTCAACGCAACAAGGGAGAAACAGTCAAATCTCTAGGCACACTACAACCGCTTCTGATTCCACCTGTTATTTGGAAGGATATTTCTATGGACTTTATTACCAGCTTACCCAAATCGGGAAATAAATCAGTCATAATGGTGGTTGTGGATCGCCTTTCCAAGTATGCTCATTTCTATGCTCTTCAACACCCATTTACTGCATCCAAGGTGGCTCAAATTTTCATGGACCAGGTCTTCAAGCTTCATGGCATGCCGCACTCTATTGTTTCTGATCGTGACCCAACTTTCACAAGCAATTTTTGGCAAGAATTGTTCAAGCTACAAGGCACCCAATTACATCTCAGCACAGCTTATCATCCCCAGGATGATGGTCAAATGAAAGTTGTCAACAAGTGTTTGGAAACATATCTGAGGTGTTTTTCCTCTGAAAAGAAAAATCAGTGGGCTCAATAGTTACCCCTAGTTGAATGGTGGTACAACACTTCCTACCATACAGGTACATGCATGAATCCTTTTGAAGCGGTATATGGACAGACGCCACCTTCAATTCTCTCATACTTATCAGGTACCTCGAAGGTCCAGGTGGTTGACCAAACACTTACAGTTCGAGAGGATATTCTCTGTAGCCTCAAAGAGAACTTGGTCATGGCACAAAATCGCATGAAGCAACAACCAGATCAAGGTCACTCTGAACATCAATTTGCAGAAAGGGATCTGGTGTTTCTGCGACTGCAACCATACAAGCAAAATTCCCTCAAGGTTGAGCATTGTTAGAAGCTAGCACCCAAATTTTATGGTCCTTATACAGTTCTCAAGCGTGTGGGACAAGTCGTCTATCAGTTAGCTATGCCCAGTCATTCGAATCTACATCATGTTTTTCATGTTTCATGCTTAAAGAAGGTGATTGGAACTAGGTGCCAAATTCAAACCAACCTTCCCGAGTTAGCTGAAGAAGGATCCATTTGGCTACAGCCAGAAGCAGTTTTGGACCAACGTGAGCATCGCATGTGTCAGAGAACCATCAAGGAAGTGCTAGTCCAGTGGAAAGATACAACTCCAGCAGATGCCACTTCAGAACCAGCTACCATTCTGCAACAGTTTCCACATCTTAAGCCTTGAGGACAAGCATGTTTTTAAGGGGGAGAACATGTTAGGGTCCTAACCCGCACATAGGTAGGGAAATATATTCATATGTAATAAAGGTCAATATTAATAAGGCCTTTCAATAAAATAGAATAAGGCAGATGTAAGAAGACCTAATAGAAGCTTCCACTTCTAGAAGGATCTTCCTCTAGATGCTTCTCTTGATAGACATATTTAGTATAAATAAGGGTCGGGGGTATGAAAACCCTAGCTTGGAGATTATTGTAACAGAGCACTACTCGACTGGAGGTTTCCCCCTCGAAGAGGCCCGTGAACATTGCTTTTTGAATCAAGGTGTTATTTTTGTTGTTGTTCTAATATCATTTATGTGTTATTGTGGAGATTATGCTAGTTATATTATTGTTATTCTGCCATTTCTGGCATTTTATTTCTATTCTGCATACTTTTTATATCTGGTATATTACACCTTTCATATGGGAAAGGAGTCTAAGTGGAGTGCATGGGCATTACAAATTGCATGAAAGCAAAAATTTGAAGGTTAGGGGCCCTCAAATCATCAAAAAAACCCTTACAATTTTGAAAATTTGGAAATGTGCATGGGTTAATATTCTGACAGAGGCACAGTGCACAGAATGCACAGAGAAAAGAATCCTTTTGGGTGCACAGTGCGCTTAGTGCGCGTTTGTGGGCTAGAATACCCGCACACTTTCTAATACGCGTCGGGGGAAAATCCAACTCAGAATTTGGCTTTTGATAGGTAATGTTGGGTTGGTTTTGGTACCTGCAAGACAAATTGATTAAACAGAAATTCTCTCTAAGCCCAAATAGGGTGGAATTTGATACCTTTCCTCATTATGGTCACCAATCAGTTGTGTTTGTTTAGTCACTTGGGTGAGAAAAACAATGGCACTTGCATGCCTAGTTGGGCCTACTAGACAAGAAAAAAGTTCATGAGTGGGTTAAACAAGCCAAACACATGTAATAAACAAGTAAACTAACTAAAACAACTAAGGAAATAAAAACTAGAATGCATAAGAAACTTTTAGAACCATAAACAATCAACCAATGACCAAGATTATGCCACCAATGGATAACTATATTAGTTGGAAAAACACCATAGAGAAAAATAAGGACTTATGGGTCCCCTCTTCCTCCTTGGGAGGGATCTTGAGTTCCCTAATGGAGATCTCTTCTTACAATGGGAGAAAAATAGCAAATGATGAAGAAAATCAATGCCTATTCCCTCAAGAGGTGAGTGGAATGGCCTATTGCAATGATGCTTGAATACTCTAATGAGAAAAGAGGATTATCAATGGAGAATTGAGGCAGAATAACAATGATATGAAGATCTTGGTTTCTTAGTGCACCCATGGCCTCTATTTATAGCATTTCTTCAAGGCAAAATTCAACTAGTTCTTAGTGTGAACAAGGGGCCCTTTAGGGCACCCTTTGGTCCTTGATCATCCCCCCATTCGGATTTTTCTCAAATTTGGAGGTCAAATCAAGTTGGGAGTTGGTCCATAAGTGGTTGGGGGGACGACAAGAACCATAAATGTGATGTTCACATGAGTGTGCGACTTTTCTCATAAGCGGTTGCACATTTGGCGCATTGTGCGCTCTACGAGATTTGTTGGCCCATGCTCTATGTGTGCGCTTCCTTTAGTGAGTTTGAACATGTCAATTTTTTCCCAATTGTATAGTTTTTGCCTTTATAAATGCATTTTGGTGCTGCAGGTGAACTTATTGTTGTTGGCATTGCTGTATTTCTGTAACCATTTGAGTGCAATGTTGTGAATGAAATTTTAGTCATAACATTGGGATTCTAGGGGAAAGGAGTTCAAAGCATGGCAGCCCAAGAGGGCATTAGTTTTTTATATATTGTATCTTTTTTATGTAATCGTGGTTGGAAACGTAGTGTAGACAGAGGACTCTTGAATGTAATTTTTTGAATCTATTGGAAATATAATGCAGAGGTCTTGAAGCTTTGATGAAAAGATTCTAATGGTGGTGGTGTGATGTATTGTGATCCAATCTTCGTATGTACTTCTTGTTTCTTACAAATTCATGTATGTTTCATTTGTTTAAATTGGAAATATTTAAGGGGTTTAAAATTCATCTCGCAGTGCTTTAGACTCAACCATTTAAACTATGTGTTATTCTTCTAAGTTAAGTCAGAATTCATCTTGAATGGTGCTATAATTTTATTTATGTTTCTCCTTTCTTCTGCCATACACAACGATATTGAAAATGAAAGACTATTTCCTATTTAGCCTTTATCCTGTCAAATATTCCCTTACCAGTCATTGATTTCTCTTGTTTT
The DNA here is from genome assembly GCA_009831015.1 of Picea engelmannii. NCBI lineage: Eukaryota > Viridiplantae > Streptophyta > Pinopsida > Pinales > Pinaceae > Picea > Picea engelmannii. The sequence continues at coordinate 217,935 of ML783092.1, read as the reverse complement.
CAGGCGGTTGACTCCATATCCCAAAGTACTATATTTCCTTTCCAATGAAACTAGAAAAAACTTTCTCAAGCATCTAATTCTAGTCGTCAATCAAAATTTATTATCTATCAAAGACTAGGTCTCAAAGAGAGCCCTCTCTAGATTGGAAAGGCTAGTTTCCAATCTTAAAGTTGGTTTGTAGCTTACCTTGGTAGATCGTTCCCCTTATCCCAACAATTTACCAAGTTCTAACACATACATCAATCAATAGAATTCCACGTGCCCATGATTCCCAAGCAATGTAGCATTCAGTGCACACATCCCTTGATCCTACAACCTTGATACACTAGACACATGCCTCTCACCGTATATGAGATAATTTTGTCTCAATTTACAATACTATCACCAATTGTTAATGATATAACCCTCCCCACCCCAAGCATTATTCATGAAGCAAGAACCCTAGTATATGGATTATTCTTTTACACATAATAGTACTCACTAGAATTTGTTCATACCTCCTGCACCACCTCACAACTCTATCAAGCTCCTTACAAGATAAATCTTAGAGACCCATTGTTAGTCCCTAAACATGTTTCTACCTTTCTATTCTTAAATTTTAGCCTATTCTATCAAAACCTATCTTGGGCCTATTTGCCTTTGTTGGTTGCACCTTTTAACACTTTACCTCTAATTTTGGTATGATTTGTTTTTTGCTTAAATTGGTTGTCATTTTCTTCTTATAGGATATGTTTGAAATTTTGCATGGAAAGAGATGTGTCACATCATATGTGTTATTTATAAGTGAATTTTCCAAGGTTAAAGGAATAACCAAGGACACTACAAGAATGTTGTCATTCTTGTAGCACACGAGGAAATCATTATTTCAAATGCTCTTCAAAGCCGAAGATCATGTTAGAAGCTCTGAAATCATTCATGAGATGGTGCAAACAGTTGTGGTATTTAATTATACCATATCTAAATGATTATTCTATCCCTATGCATGATTTAATGAATACAAATCCAAATATCCGCGTGCTTCTATCAAATTCGGGTGTGAGGCCATGAATTAAAAACATGCAAAATTATGATTTAAATTTTTTAAAGAGTTTCTGAAATCAAGGGAAATACAGCTTAATGCCATATGCAACAAAAACCTTTATGTATTAGTTGTTCTATGTAGGCATCTTTGAAGGCTTGAGTAAGGAGAAAACCTAATTCTCACAGGTATAACAGAGCTTATGTTCAGTTTGGACATGCCAAAGCGGAACATGTCACCTAAGAAAGGTGTTTGAGTCATCCAATTAGAACCAAAGGGGATCAAATTATTAGAAGCATGCCCTGAAATCTTGCATAAATTTGTACAAGGAGTTTAGAGTTCCACTATAAATTTGATTTCACCATATCTTTCAAACCGTGCATCCATTCTCTACGAAATTTAGAGGGGACATGCATTAGAGTAAGATGAACAAACCCAATGAATTCCAAGTCAACTTAATCCATATTTTTTTATAAATGAGTCATTGTAACCTACAATGATATTATGTGTTTCTCGAAAATCGTGAACTGGGTTTGTCTCAAAATTGGCATGTCAAAGCATCATGATGATATTAATACGCTAACAAAGTATCAGCTCGACCCAGTTTTTCGTATAGGAGAAAAATGGAAAATATTAGATATGGGAAAATAGGGTATTCAACAATATCATAGTCAAATGATGAAACAAAGAAGCTTCAACAGTCTAGTCCTTTTATTTTTTAAACATTCGGGTTTGAAAATTATTTTCTTCATCACTTGTACCAGCAAAATACGATATTGTTAATGAGCAAGAGAAAGCATCTCCTTCAACAAGAAGAAATAGAAAAACAAGAATTAAAATCCTCTATACATAAGCAAGAGGGTTTGGAATGTGGAAAGGTTTACAAAAGAAGAATGACCAGACAGATGACACGAATAAGCTCAGTTGTCTCATCAACAAATGGAATCTGAACTTGTTCAAAAAACCCTAAATTTGCAAACTAAGGAAAATCCAGAGTCCAAACAGAGCAAGAGGAGCAAGGGAAAACAACCAGTAAGTATGCCTACTAGGCCCACAAATAAGTTGAGATTAAATTCTAAGGCTTTGTTTAGGTCTTCTTTAAAGAACGAAAATTTGATTATTATAGATAAAGAGACCCCTCAAAAAATCCCACAGTCATAAAGAAGGAAGAGTTGGAAATTCAAATATTAAAGGGAATATCTACAAGGAAAATTGGGGGAAACAAAGTGTAAAGGAAAATTTCCAAGGCCGAATCACCTCCATTGAAGGATGCAATGGAACAAAGTATTACCCCTAGCCCTATGTTTCTATATCTTCCAGAACTGTGTGTGGGAGAACCAATCTCTACATCATCTCAACCTGCAAAGAAGAATAGTGTTAAGTTGTCATCTGCAAAAATTCATAAGTTTCAAAGAAAATCCAAGAAATCCAAGAAGCCTAAGATTTCTATTGATTTGAATAGGATAGCATCAGAGTATGATCAATATCGGGATAATAATCAAATAAAAGGATATCCTTAAGAAATAGAGATATGGAAATTCAAAATTTCAAGCTACAGTAGAAATTGAATAATTTCATGTAGGTGATTGTTTTCGCAGTCATGTTATGACATGTTTCCCAAGCAAATCATGAAGAATTTGGAAAATAAATTCAAAACCCACTTGCAGAATAGGAAAAATTAGGTGACAATAGGTAGTTTCCCAAAAAAGAGAACCACTGGGGATATATAGGTGAATCTTTGAAGGATAGTTTTCCAGATTTTGTGAATTTTGTTTCCTAAAAAATTGCCTAGTCATGGTTCAGTTGCCACCTCATCATTTCGACATGTCCTTTATCATGGGAACTAGTACATGAATTTTGAGTAAGTTGTTGTGAGAGACTATGAGTTCAATCATATTTTGTTATAGTTAAGGATATGGTCCTAAAATAGAGGATCTTTCCCATAGGATTCAGGATTATGTTTGATTGCCCATTGAATGAAAGGATGTAATTCCTATATAATAGCTAAGTATATTGAATCATAACAAAAAATAGTAACTAGGTTTTAGGATTTGAGATCCAAATGGAAACCAACTCTTTGTATAAAAAGCAAACTAGATGACAAAGTATAAGGTCATATTTGGTGAGACCTAAGGAATATATCGATCTAGATTGTAATCCCTGGCATCTATTACATTTTGCACTCAATGGAAAAAACATTATGATGGTTAGACTATCTTATTCTTTTCTTATATTTCTTCTATATTACTTGAATGCATTTGAATATTTTGCAAGGAATTTGGTTTATCATGTTACATTTTGAATGTCAGTAAATATTTTGCTATCACCTGTCACATGATTCATGTTTAAGTTATTATTTCTGGTTTCTAAATGATATTTGGGATTAGAAAGTCTTCATTGTAAGTGAACAGATTATGAAACTTGCAGCTTCTCTCTTCTTATGTTTTATCTCCATTTTATCTAATTGATCAGAATGAATGTCATTGACTAAGTTGAGTGTTTTAGAAACCTGATCTAAAAGTGTAACTAGAATCTTATGTTGTCCAACTTATCCACTACTTGACCCATAAACCAACCCATAAACTCAATTTGACTTACAAGAATAAACCATTGCAATAATTGAGATGCCTTATCTTTCCCCTTAGTAGTCAAGGACAACTTTAGGGATAACATCTTTTGGCTCCATTGTCGGGGAATGGAGTAATGAAGAAATATTTCCTTGGTAGAATGACAATGATCAGAGCTATCTCTTGATGGTGAACGAGAGTTAGACAAAGAATTGTGATTGCAGATCATTCACCTAGAAACTCCACAATTAAAAGACTCCACTGGAGGATTGTAAAACCCCAGGTTTTGAACCCCCATTTTTAAATAATGTATTGTTACAATGTTGAGAGGCTAGAGTGCCCAAACAATTATTAAAAGGCCAGTGTGCCCAAGAAATGTAATGTTTTGATCATTATTAATAATAACAACATTGTTGGTTGCTAGACGGACAAGGACTAGAGTTATAGGGGGCTATGATTCCACAAGAGAGGGGGCTTGAGAGGATGAATGTTTATTCCTCTTCTAATTACCCTTTTGTCCAGGGGAGGGGATCAGTTACGAGATATTCTTGGGGAAGGCCAAGAGGTTCTTGATTTCCCCCACGAAGTTACTTAAACTTGCATCTGGTCTGATGGGGGGGTTCGACTGATGTCTTGTCCATTGATTCCTTGTACCTTCACTCATTATTTTACCTCACACACTCCCATGCACCCCCTGACTCCTCCATTGATCCGTCCTCATCCACGTCTTGGCTCAGGAAGGGAAACCGAGCTGCTGAAGAATTACCCACGGGATAGTTGACTGTCGTGGTCATTGGTGTGATCCAGTCATGACCTAGGGGCTTGCATGTCTTATATGCATGGGTATGTACCCTGTTTTTCTCACAACTGTGGGTCCTAAGAGTTCCAACATTGAGATTCTAGACCAGTTGTGCTGGAGGCCTTGATGGGAAGGAGAAGGATTGCTTGAGGGACTGCATGGCAGAGAAGGGTGGAAGTCCATTCTCTCGGGTGGCACAGGCTGGGTAGAAGAGAGCTGGGTACTTGGATTTTTGTGGGTGTTGGGAAACCTATGAGATCTTGAGAGATGACTGATTTGGGAACCCAAGTACACTATGGAACTGTCGATGTGGATTCATAGCCCTGGCTCGGGGTGACACTACTTTTGAGACTTGGATCAGTGGTGTCTATGGTTGGGTGGAATGTCCTTGGTCTGCAGTTAGTTGGTGTCACCTTTTTATAAAGATAGGTGCTCTTTGTTGTGATATTATTATCTGTGTATGAATGTATTTCGCTGCATATTTAATTATCATTTAATTGAATCTTATATTATGCATGCTTGCTGCATATTGATGTGCATGTTGTTCATTCTCTTATTTTACGCATCCTTAAATTTTAAAGAAGGTATTGGTAAGAGAAAGAAGTCTAAGGGCGGGCTTGAAGGTAGCGTACCTGGCCTATGGATGGTTGGGTATGTTATAAGGATTAACCCTGTTAACAAAAAAATGAAAATGTGGAAGGGAAATACCAGGTATCAACTTATTAGTTTCATCCATGAGCTTATATTTTTTTTCATAAATTCTTTCTTATATTTCTCCTTGCATTTCAAAAGAATTATCCTATGATTTGTATATCCAGATGACCACAAACCTACATTTTTATATTCCTCCTTGAGGAAAGGGGACTTCCCCTCTTCTTTCATTGTTGATTCCATGGGATATTTCAAGAAGGAAGATTCCATGGGAAAAAGGGGCAGACCACCAATCCAATGTTGGGGGTGCAAGGAAGATCCCATGTACAAGAATTGCCCACATAGAAAGGACATAGTGAAGACTATGCACAACACCCAAGAGGCTACAACATTCAAAGATATGGGATGAATCTATGCAACTTTAGATAATCGACAAGCAGAGTACTAGTCCAATATGATCGAGGTGGAAGGTAAGATAATAAATCAACCTATTGCTATTTTGATTGATTCAGAAGCAAGTCATTGCTACATTGATCCTAAGATAATGGATAGATTACATTTGGAGAAAAGTAAACTAGGAAAAGCAAGTTTGGTTCAGTTAGCCACTGGAACCAAAAGAAGAATCCATGATATGTTCAGAAGTTGTTCCATAAGTCTTAATGGCGTGAATACTAGAACTGATCTAAATATCATACCATTGGGGTCTTATGATGTTCTGATTGGGATGGATTGGTTGGACAAGCATCATGTTGTCTTAGATTGTCATAACAAGACATTTACATGTCTTGATGGAGATGGAAAACAGAGCACTGTGAAAGGAGTTCCAAGACCCATCTCTATAAGGGAGATATCAGCGTTACAGCTGAAAATATGTTTTAGGAAAGGATGTCAACTATATGCAGCTCATGTGGAAGAGACAGATAATACAAAGGGGCCAAGACTTGAATATTTCTTGGTGCTACAGGAATTTGAAGATGTATTCCAAGAAATACCTGGATTGCCACCAGGAAGGGAGATAGATTTCTTAATTGACTTAGTGCCAAGAGCTGCCCCGGTGTCAAAAACACCTTACAGAATGAGCACACCAGAGTTAAAATAATTACAAATGCGGTTGGAATAATTGTTGAAGAAAGGGTACATACGTCCAAGTGTTTCATCTTGGGGAGCACCCGTACTGTTTTTTGAAAAGAAGGATGGAACCTTGAGGTTGTGTATTGACTTCCGATAGTTGAACAAGTACACTATAAGGAACAAGTATCCTCTACCCCGAATTGATGACCTCTTTGACCAGCTAAGAGGAGAAAAGATATTTTCAAAGATTGATCTAAGGGCAGGATACCATCAGGTAAGAATCAAGGAAGAAGACATTCATAAAACAACCTTTAGGACCAGGTATGGGCATTATGAATTTGTAGTGGTGGCATTTGGACTAACCAATGCACCAGTTGTCTTCATGTTCTTAATGAATGCCATATTCAAAAATTATTTGGACAAGTTTGTCATAGTATTCCTGGATGACATACTTATCTATTCCAAGACTGAAGAGGAGCTAGAACATCACTTAATGTTGGTATTGCAAGTGCTGAGAGAACATCATTTGTATGCCAATTTTATTAAGTGTTATTTTTATCAAAGGCATATCCATTACTTGGGACATATTATTTCAGAGCAGGGAATAGCAGTAGATCCAGAGAAGATCGAAGCCATTAGAGGATGGCCAACACCCAGAAATGTGTCAGACATCGGATCTTTTATGGGATTAGTTGGATACTACAGAAGGTTCATAGTAGGGTTCTCTAAGATTTCTCATCCCATCACTTCTTTGTAAAAGAAGGGAACTAAATTTGAATAGACCCTCAAATGTGAAAAGAATTTTAATATGTTGAAGGAATTACTTACTAGTGCGCCTGTGTTAAAGATTGTTGACCCAAATGAAAGTTTTGTGGTATGTACAGATGCTTGTAAGGAAGGACTTGGGGGAGTCCTCGTCCAAAATGGACATGTCATTGGATACGAGTCTAGAAATATTAAGGAACATGAGAGGAACTATGCCACGCATGAATTGGAAATTGTTGCCATTGTTCATGCCTTAAGAATGTGGAGGCATTATCTCATGGGGAAGAAATTTGAATTAAGAACAGACCACATTGGCCTGAAGTACCTTTTTGAACAGCCAACCTTGAATGCCAGGAAAAAAAGATGGATGGAATTTTTAAGTGAATATGACTTCGATATCAAGAATATCAAAGGAAAGGAGAATAAATTTGTTGATGCACTTAGTAGAAGAGTGCATCTCATGCATGTTATTGTTGTCAGCATGCATCAGTCAGACTTGAAGAGAAGAATTTTACATGGTCTTGTTATAGATTAGCATTACCTACAGGCAAAAGAAAACTTACAGCAAGGATATGTACAACAAAAAATAGAGGAGTATGAGATAAAGGAAGACATATTACTCATGCATAAAAATAGAATCTATGTTCCTAGTTCCAGAGAATTGAGGAATGTGGTACTAAAGGAAATTCATGATGTTCCTTATGTTGGACATCTCAGTTACCATAAAACAATTATAGAAGTAAGAAGCCAGTTATTTTGGTCGGGAATGAAGAAGGATTTTGTTGATTACATTGCTCTATGTATGGAATGTCAAAAGGTAAAGGCTAAGAACAGGCACCCAGTAGGTTTGCTACAACCATTTCCAATTCCAGAGAATAAATGGGAAGTGATCACCATGGATTTCATCATGGGATTACCCAGAACGAATAAGCAGCATGATTCAACCATGGTGGTGGTTGACAAATTAACGAAGGCTGCTCATTTTGTGTCTGTGAAGATAACACATACAATGATTAATATTGCAGAAATCTTCATGAAGGAAATTGCTAGGTTGCATGGGATACCTAGGAAAATTGTCTTGAACGGAGATACAAAGTTTACCTCCAATTTATGGAGGGGATTGTTTAAAGTATTTGGCACAAATCTAAACTTTATCATGGCATATCATCCCCATATAGATGAGCAAATAGAGAGATTCAATCAAATAATTTAAGACATGCTGAGAATGTATGTGATGGATAAACCATCTAAGTGGGAAGATTACTTACACTTGGTTGAGTTTGAATATAACAATGGGTATCAATATTCATTGAGAATCAGCCCATTTGAAGCCTTGCATGGTAGGAAATGCAATACTCCAGTGAGTTGGGACAACCCAGCAGATAGAGGGGTACTTGGGCCAAAGTTGCTCAAGAACATGGAAGACCAAGTGGTCAAGATTAAGCAGAATTTAAAGGCAACTTAGGATAGACAGAAAGTTTATGCAGACAGGAACAGGACAGCTAGAGAATTTAAAGTAGGGGAGCATGTACTTTTGAAAGTGAAGCCCAAGAAAATCTCTTTGAAATTAGGTAGTTGTACAAAGCTGGCAGCTAAATTCTATTGTCCATTTGAAATATTGGACAGAATAGAGCCAGTTGCATACATGCTTGCATTGCCTGCTTCCATGAATGTGCATAATGTATTTCATGTATCTTTACTAAAGAAATATATACATGATCCTAACCATGTTATTGATTGGCATCTGATTCAAGTAGAGACAGAGGGAGACTTTCAGGTTCAGCTAGTGCAGGTATTGGACAGAAAGGTCAAAATGCTCTGGAATCAAGTTATAGAGCTTGTAAAAGTTCAGTGGACCTGCTATGGTCCTGAAGATGCTACCTAGGAGCATGAAGATTCCATGTGGGCAGAGTACCCACAACTTTTTGAATAAATTTGAGATGTGGATCTATGTTCTATAATGCACTGAGGACAGTGCCAAAATAAGGGGTGGGGATGTAACACCCTAGGTTTTGAACCCCCATTTTTAAATAATGTATTGTTATAATGTTGAGAGGCCAGAGTACCCAAACAATTATTAAAAGGCCAGTGTGCCTAAGAAATGTAATGTTTTGATCAATATTAATAATAACGACATCGTTAGCTGCTAGACGGACAAGGACTAGAGTTATAGGGGGCTATGATTCCACAAGATAGGGGGCTTGAGAGGCTAAATGTTTATTCATATTCTAATTACCCTTTTTTCTAGGGGAGGGGATTGATTACGAGAGATTATTGGGGAAGGCCAAGAGGTTCTTGATTTCCCCCATGAAGTTACTTAAACCCACCTTTGGTCTGATGAGGGGGTTTGACTGATGGTTTGTCCATTGATTTCTTGTACCTTCACTCATTATTTTCCCTCACACACTCCCATGCACCCTTGGACTCCTCCATTGATCCGTCCTCATTCGCATCTTGGCTCGGGAAGGGAAACCGAGCTACTAAAGAATTAGCCACGAGATAATTGGCTATCATGGTCACTAGTGTGATCCATCCATGACCTGGGGGCTTACATGTCTGATATGCATGGGCTTGTACCCTGTTTTTCTCACAACTACGAGTCCTGAGAGTTCCAGCATTGAGATTTTGGACCAACTGTGTTGGAGGCCCTAGTAGGAAGGAGAAGGACTGCCTGAGGGACTGCATGGTAGAGAAGGGTGGAAGTCCATTCTCTCGGGTGGAACAGGCTAGGTAGAAGAGATTTGGGTAGTTGGATTGTTGTGGGTGCTAGGAAACCTGTGAGATCTTGAGAGCTAACTGGTTTGGGAACTCAAGTACACTCTAGAAATGTCCTTGTGGATTCATAGCCCTAGCTCGGGGGTGACATTGTTGTTCAGACTTGGAGCAGTGGTGTCTACGGTTGGGTTGAACGTCCTTGGTCTGTAGCCAGCTAGTGTCACCATTTTATAAAGATAAGTGCTCTCTGTTGTGATATTATCATCTGTGTATGAATGTATTATGCTGCGTATTTAATTATCGTTTAATTGAATCTTAGATTATGCATGCTTGCTGCATATTGTTGGGCATGTTGCTAATTCTCTTATTTTACACATCCTTAAATTTTAAAGAAGGTATCGGTAAGAGAAAGAAGTCCAAGGGAGGGCTTGAAGGTAGCATACCCATCCTGTGGATGGTTGGGTATGTTATAAGGATGAACCCTATTAACAAAAAAATGAAAATGCGGAAGGGAAATCCCAGGTATCAACTTATGAGTTTCATCCATGAGCTTATATTATTTTTCATAAATTCTTTCTTATATTTCTCATTGCATGTCAAAAGAATTATCTTATGCTTTGTATATCCAGATGACCATAAACCTACAGTTGTATATTCCTCCTTGAGGAAAGAGAAATTCCCATCTTCTTGCATTGTTGATCTTGATCAATTTCCTTCATTTGAACCATATGAGGATCATGATTACCATATTTCAATCACTCCTGAAGATAACCCATATTGTAAACCTATTGATATTGAAACTGATTCACTACCTCATGAAATCACTATTGTACCTGGTCATCGGCTCACTAAATTTTGGTCCAAGATTCAAGAGGGTTACAAACCTCTGAAGCTACCATTTATCCTCCATGATTTTCCTCCTAATTTTCTAGAGTATCCTCCTAGTTTTAATATAGGAGACCATGTTACAGTTGAGAAACACATTGAATCCTTTGAATGTCTACAGAAAACTTTGAAATCATTCATGAAGTTGTGTTTATGAGAACATTCTCTCAGTATTTACATGAAGATTCTAGGATATGGTTTAGAAACTTGAAGATTGATTCAATAAGATCATGGGCATATTTTCATGATATTTTCCTGGGATATTTGGGTGAGAACAAATCTTATGAGAAGTACCTTTCTGATTTTAGTGCCATGAAGAGGAGGAGGGATGAGTCTATTGTCAACTTTAATAGGATATTTTGGAACTTTTATCTCAGTGTGCCTATTGATATTCGACCATCTGAAGTTGTTGCTAGGGTGTTTTACACCACAGCTCATCATCATCCTTATCTAACTTTATTCTTCAAAGAAAGGAGATATTTAACCTTGCAACAAATGTTTCTTAGTGCTGAGGAGATTAAGAATAACCTTCGAGCTTGTGGAAAGTTCTCAGATCAAATTTGGGATTAGGATTTACATATAAATGAATTGGAGGAAAAGTATGAAAAACAAAGATCAGATCTTGGTTTTCACTTATTTCATAATGTTGATATCTCATTTTCAGATTCTTGTTTTTATTGTGATCGTGAAACTAATGAATCTGATTTTTCTACTGTCAGAGTTGTAGAAAATTTATATCAGCAAGATGATTCTCCATATATAGAAGAGAAATTTTCTAGGAATGATCGAAAGGTTGATTTTTTTATTGATAAAGATTTAGATGAATAGAAAAAGGATGATGATTATGAATAGTAAGTATCAAAAATGGATCAACATTCTTTTTAGTATATTGATGCATCATATTCAGATTTTTATGCACATGTTCATAATTTAAATCAGCAAGATGAATTTACATATACAGTTGAATATTTTCCTAAATATGAGCATAGGGATGATCTTGTTGTGAATAAGTTCGTAGAGGGTGGTGGTTGTACAGATTTGTGTTGTAGAGGATCTTATGTTCATATTAGTAAGAACCTTTTAAATATTGCTATGAAAATGTCACATGATCATTTTGTTGAGAAGAAAGTTGCTACTCAAAAGAATGTTGTTGTTTATATTGGAAATCAGCAACCCATATTGGTTTATAATGATATTCAGGACTATATGGTTTTAATTTTGGATGAAAGGTTTTCATTACAGGCAGAATATCAGAAATTTGAAGGAAGTCCATTTAATTGTTGATTTGAACCTCAAAATTTTCAAGCTTATAATTTTTTTATACCTTCAACAATTTCAGAAGAATGTCAAATGAATCAAAGAAATTTTGTTGCCCCTGATTGTCATAAAATCAATAGTATGGTAGGTCAATGTTTCTCAATAAAACAGAATTCATGCATTGGCAAGAATATCTTTTAAATTAGCAGGAACTTTTTTTGGGTTTTGAAGACCCAGTAGCAGTTTTTATGGAGTCCTATTTTTTGAAGTTTTTAGAGATTTCATACTTTGACATAGAAGTAGCATGTGTCGGTGAGTATGAATTTCCAAAATTATTTTTGTGGCAATTGTAATGTTTCTTCTTTGATTTATTGTTTAGTTGTAGAGAATAGGTTCTTACGGTCACAAAAATACTGGAATGGTTACATTGGAAGTTTAACTACACATAAGTAGAAGAATTAAGTTGGTTAGTGTAGAAGTTGTGTATAAAAAATCTCGTTGTTCGAGCATTTTTTATATGGTGTGTAGTATAATAGAATTAACAAAGGACTCCATATCCCAATGGAAACACTAGTCTACAGTTTAACTTCTTTTAATTTGGTATTTCAAAGTGCAGAGTAGATGATCTGTAATAAGACAAAGGTCAGAACAGATAAGAACAAAACATGGTGGAAGTCACAAGTTTCAGTGATAGAATTGGAAAAGAAGGCATTGGTTTGTAGATATTAATGTCTCACAAGGAGAACATTATCCCCAGATGGAGCCAATGTTAGTCCCCTAAACCTGTTTCTACCTTTCTGTTCTTAAATTTTAGCCTATTCTATCAAAACATGTCCTAATCCTATTTTCCTTTGTTGGTTGCACCTTTTAACACTTTACCTCTCATTTTGATACGATTTGTTTTTTTCTTAAATTGGTTTTCATTTGCTTCTTATAGTATAAGTTTGAAATTTTGCATGGAAAGAGATGTGTCACATCAAATATTATTTATAAGTGCATTTTCCAAGGTTAATGGAATAAACAAGAATGCTACCATTCTTGTAACACATGAGGAAATCATTATTTCAAATGCTCTTCAAAGTCGAAGATCTTGTTAACGGCTCTGAAATCATGCATGAGATGGTGCAAACAGTTGTGATATTTAATTATGTCATATCTAAATGATTAGTCTATCCCTATGCATGATTTAATGAATATGAAACCAAATCTCCTCGTGCTTCCATCAAATTTGTGTGGCATTCCATGAATTAAAAACATACAAAATTATGATTTAAATTTTTTAAAGAGTTTCTAAAATCAATGGAAATAGAACTTAATGCCATATGCAACAAAAACCTTTATGCATTAGTTGTTCTATGCAGACATATTTGAAGGCATGGGAAAGGAGAAACCCTAATTCTCACAGGTATAGCAGGGTTTGTGTTCAGTGTGGACATGCCATAGTGGAATATGTCTCCCAAGAAAGGTGGTCGAGTCATCCGATTAGAACCAGAGGGGATCAAATTATTAGAAGACTGACCTAAAATCTTGCATAAATTTGTACAAGGAGTTTAGAGTTCCACTATAAATTTGATTTGACCATATCTTTCAACCCATGCATCCATTCTCTACGAAATTTGGAGGGGGCATGCATTAGACTAAGATGAACAAACCCAATGAATTCCAAGTCAAATTAATCCATATTTTTCAAGAAATGAGCCACCATCACCTACAACCAGTTTATTTGTTTCCAAAAAAACATGAACTAGGTTTGTCTCAAAATTGGCATGCCAAAGCATCATGATGATATTAATACGTTGACCAAAAATCAACTCAACCTAGTTTGTCATTTGGGAGAAAAATGAAAAATATTCGCTACAAGAAAATAAGGTATTCATCAATATCAAAGTCAAATGATGAAAAAGAGTAGCTTCAACATTCTAGTCCTTTGATTTCTGAAACATCATTGTTTGAAAAGTATTTTTTCTTCATCACATGTACTAGCAAAAGACAATATTGTTAATGAGCAAGAGAAAACCTCTCCTTCAGCAAGAAGAAATAGAAAAAAAAAAAGAATTAAAATAATATATATATAAGAAAGAGGCTTTGGGATGTGGAAATTTTTACACAAGAAGAAGGACCAGATAGATGACACCAATAAGATCAGTTCTCTCATCAATAAATGGAATCTGAGTCCAAATGGAGCAAGAGTAAGGAAAAATAACCAGTAAGTATGCCTACCAGGCCCACAAATAATTTGAGATTAAATTCTAAGGCTTTGTTTAGGTCTTATTTGAAGAATGAAAATTTTATTATTATAGATAAAGAGACCCCTCAAAAAATCCCTACAGTGACAAAGAAGGAGAAGTTGGAAATTCAAATATTAAAGGGAATGCCTATGAAGAAGACCGATGGAAACAAAGGGAAAAGGACAGTTTCCAAGGTAGAATCACCTCCATTGAAGGATGAAATGGAATAAATTCTTACCCCCAACCCTATGTTCCCGGCGTTACCAAAACTATGTATGGGAGAACCAATCTCTACATCATTTGAACCTGCAAAGAAGAACAGTGTTAAGTTGTCATCTCCAAAAATGCATGAGTTTCGAAAATCCAAGAAGCCTAAGTTTTATATTGATTTGAATAGGAAAAAAGAAAAGGATGATTAAGATCAAGACAATAATGAAACATAGGATATCCTTCAGAAACAGAGATATGGAAATTCAAAATTTCAAGCTACAGCAGAAATTGAATAATTTCTTGTAGGTGATTGTTTTTGTAGTCATCTTCTGACATGTTTCCCAAGCAAACCGTGAAGAATTTTGAAAATCCATTCAAAACACACTTACAGAATGGGCCAAATTAGGTGACGTGTGAGAATTTTCCACTACTTGACCCATAAACCAACCCATAAACTCAATTTAATTTACAAGAATAATCCATTGCAATAGTTGTTTCCCTAGCTTGCCCCTTAGCAATCAGGGACAAATTTAGGGATAACATCCACCATGTCATCATCCTTCAAACACCCCATTGAACTCCCTCTACTAGACCAACTAAATGCTTCGATCTAGACAACCCTTTTTTTATCAACATTATCCTATTCTCCTCCATCACCATAGAAGATACCATGTTTACACCTTTTCCCTAAGCCCATGATACCATATAAGATACCCATGCTACCCTATAATTTCTAAAGGAATATATAAAGGTTCGTACTCTTTGCACCCCAATACTACAAATATTTAAGCATTGTAGAGTGACAAATATTTATGGATAACATAATAATGGTGCACATAGTCCTAGTTAAAGGCCAAATATACCATACAAATGTCTAAGGTGGTTGTTCGAGGACTACTTCATGAAGCTTGATCCTAAGAATATTAAAATAGGGCCTAATAAATATAATTACACCAAGATTTGAAACTGTAGTATAAAATATCCACAACAATAAAATAGAAAAACCAAAGGGTCCCCATTGGCACCTTCACTAGCATCACAAAGTGTAGGAGAGTTTCCAAGCACTCCAAGTACACTAAAGTTTCAAAATTCCACAAAATCTTATCAAGATAAAGTTCTTCTTTAATCCTCTAATCTGTTGATCCAGGTGGAAATCGGTGGCCACCCACCTATTCCATTGCCTCAAAACAGGGGTTTCCACTTTGGTAGTTTTTCTACAGTTTTTCAGGTCCTAAACTTTCGAGGCCATTTTGAGGCCCTAAGAAACATTTTTTTGGCCCACCATAGTCACATTGTATATTTTAGCTAGACTGTGATGGAAAAATGTGTATTCCTCAAATAGACCTTTCCAACGAGCTATTTTTCACCCCAAATGGAGATCATATGAAAAAGTTACACCCTTGGGAAGTTGACGTACCAACTACCCCCATCAGGGACCCAAACCTTTTTGTGTTTCATCTTACAGGGTTAGGGTTTTGGATTTTTATTTATGTTAAAAAGGCCTCTAGAGCCTCATTGTAAACATCATCATCTTATTGTGAATGAGAATAACCATCAAATCTCTTCTCCTAGATAAGTTTCCACCATTCTACTGAGTCAATCACTCTATAATTTTATAGTTTTTGTACATTTCTCTCATTAATAAAAGTTGTGAATTACTATATCTCTTTGTTTATTGCAATATATATGTATATTTCATTGTTATATCACCACTTTCATTTCGTTCACAAAATAATATGGATCAATGGTATCAGATCAGGATACTCCTTGTCGTTTCTTAGTGCATGTCTCTGACGAGGTCAGGGTATAGAGAGTTGGGTCTCAAGCTAGTTTCTCTTGAGGACACCTTCTCTCTCTAGCCCAAGAAGCCTCCCATGGTGGAATAAAAGAGAGACACAAGAATAGAAGATCCCATCAAATTGTTTCTCGTGGAATCCCTCGCACAACAGAGGAACGAAGTGTTGGAGAATTTTTCCCAAATCCTTCAACGATTGTCGACAATAACAGGCGCGTCTTCATCAAGCAGACTCTTTGGAGATGCTACCCCATTCAAGTTACAAGTTAATTTTGATATTCCCATATTTGAATGTCAAACCGATGTGGATGCTTTGTAAAAATATTTAAATTTGTTAGAAGGTTATTTCTTTATTCACAATTTTTCCAACAGATAAAAGATCACCTTTGTGATCCTTCAATCTCTCCCTCGTATTAAACTTTGGTGGGAAACTTACTGGGAGGAAAATTCCATAGACTTTGGAATATTTGGGGTCAATCCCGCTTGGTATTTTTTATGGATGTGATCAAGGAACAATATCACCCTGTGGGAAAATATGACGACCAATACATGAGATGGACCACGCTGCATCAAGAGAGGGGCCAAACAGTGCCAGAGTTCACAAATACCTTCCATATCTTGCACACCAATTTGGGTATCAAAGAATCCAAGTAGCATCTGGTTCTAAAATACTGTAGGGCTCTACACAGATACATCCAAACCGAAATGGAATTTCTATATATTTCATCACTAGGAGCTACTTATCGATATGTTGTCAAAATCAAGCAGAAAATTAAGTAGTAGAACAAGTGGGAGTTTGGGTTTGCAAATACGCAGCAACCAAAGTATGGTAAATTCATCCCTAACTCATGAAAAAACCAACCTCAAGACAACCATTCCAAGCCATAGGAAAAGAAGAGAAACAGGAAGACAAAGGAAACTGGGAAGTGGTATGACTTCCACAAAATCCATTGGCACAACATCGATGAATGTTGCTCAAAAAAATCATTGGTGGTTGAGCTCAAAGAAATAGAGTTGAGCCCTGACTCAGAATATGATTCAAATAATAATAAAAGGAGACAGCTCATTGATGCAAAACCCACTGCTATTGTCGTGAACACAACAATCCAACCAGAAGAACCAGAGGATCGTGAGGAAGGGGAGCTCCTTTTCCATTCACAAATGTGGGTGAAGGGGACCCCGCTGCATTTTATTGTTGATAGAAGAAGCCAGAAGAACCTCATCTCAGCAAATGTCATCAAGTAGTTTTATTTTCTGACAACACCACACCCACATCCATACAACATCGGATGGCTTTGCCAAGGACGAGATCTTCGTGTCAGCCAGTAGTGACACATATCATATGGCATCAAGCCCTTCAAGGATGAGGTATTGTGTGATGTTTCTCCACTGGAAGTATGTGATGTTATGTTAGGCCAACCACATACGTGGAGGCATCATGTTGTATATGAGTCTTGACCCCGTAACGTCATTGTTACTCTGGGGGTTCATCCCTACAAGATATCAAAGGTAGTTCTGACTATTGTCCTGACAAAAAAGTTTCACAAAGTAATATATCATACCGCAAAGTTTATCCTCTTCACAATATGGTGAGAAGAGAAGTACATTGCAACCACTGCAGCCTCGGCTCAATACCTTTTTATCTAGAAGAAGCAGATAAACAAGATTGTAGAAGAGCACCAAGGTATTCCTACAGCACCTACGGGGGTGCCTCCACACTACCCAGCCAAACCAAGTTATGATAAATCCATTCTTGTTCTTCATATTTAATCTTCACTGACAAATTACTCCCACACTTAGGAAGATCGTGCATCTATATTGGTTAAATGAATCCAACCCTCCAACAACAGGTTCATAATAGCCTTCAACAAGCTAGGTAGGACAGCTTCTTCAGCAAGGAAAATAACTCACCAAGGTTCAGATTCAGCAAAATCTTCCATGGAGACTTGATGCAATGGAGACCATTTCCTCCTAATTGGGGAGAATTGATCCAGAAGGAAATAGGTGTTCACCCACCTATTCCATTAGCTCAAAACAGGGGTATCCACCTTAGCATTTTTTCTACATCTTTTCAAGTCCTAAACTTTTGGGGTCATTTTGAGGCCCTAAACAGTGCTTTTCGGGCCTGCCATAGTCACATTGTAGGCTTTAGCCAAAGTTATGGATATCATATGCAAAATTTATTCCCTTGGGAACTTGATGTACCAACTACCCCCATCGGGGCCTGCAAACCTTTTGGCATTTCATCTCCCGGGGTTGGGGTTTTGGATTTTTATGTTAAAAATGCCTCTAGAGCCTCATTGTAAAAATCATCATATTCTTGCAAATGAGCGTAGCCATCACATCTCTTCTCAAGGATAAACTGTCACCATTCTAGCAAGTCATTCACTCTGTAATTTTACATTTTTTGTGCATTTCTCTCATTAATAAAAGTTGTGCATTACTGTATCTTTGTGTTTATTGAAATATCTTTGTATATTTCATTGTTATATCTATGCTTTCATTTCATTCAAAAAATAATATGGATCACGTTTCTCCCAATATCTAGTAAATTTCTTCAAGAACTCTAGCATTCAAAACAGAGAGAGAAAATGCAAATGCGGAAGAGTAGAAAATCTTGAAGCATTCTCATGTTTTTTTATGGTTAATGGAAATTTTCTTCAATGTTCTTAGTATTATTTTACAATTATGTCATGTAAGAATTCCACTCATCCTATGTTGCTCAGTTGTGAGAAAGGGAATTATCTCCCTCTCATCATCATTTCACTCATCCGACCACCATATTGGTGTATGCACCATTTTATGTGTCACTTAGTGAAAGCTCCCTAAAAACGTTTAGACGTCGTGTATATTTGAATCCCTACTTGATTTCATGTGTTACGATCATTGTCAATTCTTCTCAAACTGGAAATGACACCTTCACTAGAATCATAACAGTCCAACCTACATGTTTGAACAATAATTGTATTGGGATTTTATGCCCTCGAACCAAATTGTCAATATGTCCTTGAATGGCTTGAGGAGGTGAGTTGAAACTCACCATAAAACATTAACCGAGCCTCATATGGATGAATAGTTTGTTTCATTGGACTCATGGAATTGTATTACAACTATGTCACCCCTCCCCTATGATTTCGTTTCTCAAAAAATTGTTTGTTCAAGGATCTTTGAAACTAGGGTTTTGCTCAAGGAGGGACATTGCAATTTATGAACTAGGGGTTGATTTCGAAAAAAACTATGTCGAGTGATCTTGGGTAGCGTGGTTATGTGGGCCTTGGTGAAACACTCTTGCGGGAGCTTATGAAACTCAATTATGCTGCTTGGTTTGGATTTTATGCCCCCATACCAAATTGTCAATATGTCCCTGAATGGCTTGAGCAGGCAAGTTACAACTAGCCATAAAAATATAAACAGGCCTTGGATGGATGAATCATCAGTTGCATTGGACTCGAGATACCATATTATAGCTAGGGGAACCCCTCCCTGTGATTTTATTTCCTGGAAAATTGTTTGTTCGAGGATCTATGAAACTAGGGTTTTGCTCAATAAGAGATAATGCAATTTTTGAACTAGGGGTCGAATTCCAAAAATATTGTGTCAGGAATTTGTGGGTAGTGTGGTCATGTGGGCCTTAGCCAAAAATTCTTGCAGGAGCTTATGAAACTCAATTATGCTGGTCTAATTGGTTTTTATGCTTCGAGATCAAATTGTTAATGTGTCCCTGAATGGATTTAGGAGGCAAGTTGCAACGCACCATAAAACTCTAACCGGACCTCTGATGGACGAACCGTCAGTTATGTTGGATTCCTAACATTGAATTATAGCTAGGGGTACCCCTTTCCTATGATTATGTTTCCCAAAAAATGGTTTGTTTGAGGATCTTAGGAACCAGGGTTTTTCTCAGTAAGGAAAAATGCAATTTCTGAAGTAGGGGGTCAATTTTGAAGATCATATCATGTTTTGTGCCCTTGTATAAAATATATGGTTTTACACATTACATGTTCGTTGCATGATGTAGAGGGAACTTCAATGCACTTTTAATTAGATAATCCTAGGGTTTTGATCTTTGAGTCTTATTTTTCCTTTAGCCTGCATTGAAGGTGTTGCATTGACTTCATATGCCCCAGAGGATGTTACACTTGGAGATGATTGGACACCCATTGGAGAGATGATGGACTCGTATTAAACCTTGGATATTGAGAATTATTGATGATGATGTCATGTTTTGTGATGTTTTGATGATGGTAGGGTTGACCAACCACCAGGGAATCCATTTTGATGATGAGTTGGGGTCCTTTGATGATGACATGTGACCTTTTTATGAGGAGGTGTGACGTTTCACCATGATTTTCACCTTTTGATGATGAGACGTGGCCTTTGGATTCCCTTGCATTCTTCTAGAGCATGACGTCACCTTCATTATGGCATCCTACACTCACACATTTCATTCCTGAGGGTATGTTTTGGTGTATTAGCATGTTTTATTATTGTTTAATATTATTTTGGGGGTTTGACATGACCTATCCAACATGTATCTTGGAAATTTATGTTTTAGGGGATTTTTTAGGGTTGTAGCGCTAGAGTTTCCTCATATAAGAAGGCTAGTGCTCCCTCCTTGTAAAATCACAACTCACACTTATGGAGAATCAACAATACTTGTATGTTTATCTTCTTTTCTCATCATGGAGTGTTGGCTTACTATGGGTTGACCCAAGTTCTCACTACAAGATTACCAACTCCCCTTCTACCATCGGCCCTTTTGGATACCATAAGGAAACACAATGCACAAAGTGCACTGTGTAGTCTCACCCGAGATGGATTCTATGGGTGGTCGCAGGACCCAGATGTTTGCAACCATGGGATGGGATGTGTTTCTCTCAGAGGAATATAGCCTACTTACTGTTAACCTTCAATCCTCATTAGATTTTATTCTAGACCATTTCCATGACTATTCTACTAGGACGGTATTAATAATTCTAGTTGCATCTGATCATAACCAAGTATTCATCTATGGTAAAACACGATTTTGATCTAACCACTAGCTATGGCATTCATTTATTTAGAGCTATTATGTATATTCCATTAGTTTATTCTTACTGCGTAGTGTCCATTCCTTTAACAAGCAACATATTCATCTTAAAAACTTAGTAAACTAAATGCAATCATAAACACTGTATACAGTCACATAAATCACATATATACTATGGTTCACCCCCCTTAGGGCTACGTCCACAAATATTTGTCGCGTATGCTCTTTATTCATATTCCTGCAAAATCCAGTGTTGCACATTGTACATTTCTCCCTCCATTACACATGATCTCCACAGATCACAATAGTTCTCACCACACTAAGAACTTCTCAGTCATCCACTATCATATTTTCTAGAAAGGATAACTCACTACTTTCCAACCACAACCTTTATAGTCCTAATACATTCTACTTATACAAAACTGGGACAAATCCCTTACAAAATCCCTAACCCTAAGCGAATTAGGTTTGTCCACTTTCTCCTTGACTTAATATTGGCTGGTCCTTGATCCAACTGTTGCTCCAAGTCAGCGCGTGTCCACTTTCCAACTACTCCATAGCATTTTGTCCACTTTGTAAATGTTTTTCTCGGCGTTTCTTTTTCCTCTTTTTCTGGCTCCTCTTTTCCTTTATTTCCAGCATGCTCCTCTGTTTTCCAATGCTGCTTTAATTCCTTCAAAACTTCTTTGATTTTTCCCAAAATTGGCATGTGCCAACAGGCCCCCAACACTGACATTGTGACTCATCCCGAGTCACTCATAGACTCTAGCATCCTACAATGCATGTGCCAGTGCTTCGTACATATTTGTTATCCATTGGAATTGCTCTTGAGCCTGGATGCTCTTCTCTGTCATTGCTTCTACCACTTGCGCAGTGACTGGAGGTCTTAATATCTCTCCCCCCTCCAAGCCTATCTTCTCTATGCTCAATTTCACTGCATCAATCTCCATGACCAGCTGCTCTACCTTCTTTTGCAAGGGCTCCAACTGAGCATGTATTTCCATCTTCTGTTCATGCATCACTTTTTCCTCTATCTGTAGGTTCTTCATTTATGAAGTTGTATTGATCTTCTCTGGAAGTGACATCGTATTTTTTCATTGCATTACATATTCCATTGCTACATGAGATTTGTCTTCCTTCCCTTGCATCTCTTGTAGGCTCCCATCCTCTAAGAGTTGTGTCCACAGATGGGCTCTCTTTTCCAACATCTCTGTAATTCAATGTTTATTCTGTGTGATTTTCTCTGCAGATGTTGTTGCTTCCTGCTCTCTTTGCGCTCTGACTTCTGGAGGAGTAGTAGGTACTATGCGCTCCTCCAACTCCTTGATCTGGTCCTTATATTTCTCCATAGCCTGCACTATTTTCCTTATCTTCTCTTCCGAATATACTCCCTCTGATTCTGCATTGTCTGGGATGACTTGAAATACTAAATTTATCTATTTCTCCATCTCATCCAAAAAAAATTGCGCTATCTTCTTCGCTTACCATTCTTAGCTAACTACCTCCTTTAGTGTGGTGTTTTCTTCCTATGCCAGTTGTAAGTTCGTCACATCAGACCTTTCCCTGGACTAAATCTCCTATGTGATGCTAACCTATAATTTATACAACGTCTTTGTTGGAATCTTGGGCAAAGCCAAGTCTAATGTCTCAATGTATTTTAGTGGATTCTTTATTTTCTTCTCATCAATAAACAACATCTCAGGTGTTATTATAAAATTGGTGCTCTCCTACACTATGATATGTATTGTTTCTTCAGAAGGAATTCCTTCCCTAGACTTAACCGGTTTGTCTTTTTGTTGTTGCTCTACCCTGATCTTCAACTGCTCCAATGCAGTTTTCACTTCCTATATATGCTCCAAAATCGACTCCCTGTGATTCTCAACATTCTCCCATACTTCTGACACTCAATCTTCAACTTTGATGGCTATCAGCTCCACATCGCATATTGTCAGTGATGTTTGCATTGGAGTTATGTGGGCCTTCACCTTCTTTCTGGAGCCACTTTCTTGCTCCCCTGTTATCTTATTTTGGGAGTCTAAGGGCTCAAATGCCTCTGGCATCTGTGCATCCATGTTTTTATCCTACCCAATTTCATCCTCCATAGTTTTCTCCTCTATCTCTATTCTTATTTCTTTTGGATGCACATGCTCTGTTGTTTCCCTTGGTGTCTTCTTTGTGCGTGGTGGATCTCGTGTAGAACCACGCTGTGATTTCTTTTGTGTCTTGCTTTTATTTTGAATGGGGTTTCTTGTCCCCACTAGACCTTGTGTCATATTCTCCTTACTAGGGTCATTCATGCATGTCTGTTGCATGGGTAATGTTCTACCCTACATCTGAGTTTGTACTATTGGCGTTGTTTTTGGGATCATTGGCACTTTCCACTCCTCAAGCCACTCCTTGACCTCCATCTAGATGTCTTGTGTCGTCGCGCAGTAACTCAATTGTAGCCACTCCTTGGATGGATCCATCTTTTCCTATAGCCACATGCTATGGCATGATGCTTGGATATTTTCTATATGTCCAAACTCTTGGACATTTTATGAGGAAATCCTCCATATATCTGCTAATCAGTTCTGGATATTCATCAAGTACAATGTGAATACGTCGCTATTTACTTTATTTTTCTTTGGGTCTGTTGTGCTTCAAAGTGACATGTAGCGGGTTGTGCCACATTTTGTTGTCCTCTATAGGAACATATTGTATGTTGGTTTTTTCCATCCAACCAATGCAATGAGGATGAGTAACCATGAGTAGTGGAACTCAGAGCCAATCATGTGTATCCTTGCAATCCTCCAAGAATGAAATAAGTAGATAAGGGTCCCATCTCATCGACCTCTCCTTCTCGTACTGCGTTACAGCTACTACCACTCTTGTTGATACTTCCACCTTTCTGCACTTGCACAATAATTTTCAACCTAATAGCCTTTTCACAAATCTCATTGCATGATCGTTGATTTCATTGATCCTGATTCCCCTGTTACCTCTCTTTGTGCCATACTTTGCCTTGATTTCATCAGAGATGGATTTTTATTTCATTTTTTCCTCTAAGTACTACTCTGGCCTCTCCCCATCCATGGGTAGCCCTGTGATTGCTACGATCATATCAAAGCTGATAGGCATTGGCCTATCCATCCAAAGAATTCCTCCATGAACCCTTTCTAGGAGTTACTTCACACATTCATTAATGTGTTTATCGCGCCCGAAGTGTGGTATATCTAGTAAATTCATTATTCCCATGTTGTAGAGCCCCAGGATCCACTATGCAGGCTCCAATAGTGGCGCACCTGATGGGCCTTCTCCCCTGCTCTCCAAATAGTTTTGTGGCACCAAATCTAGGAATTTAACTCCATGTGCTACATCATGATTGGATTATTTGATGGTATCTACTCCTCCCACCATCTCATCCTCGGCCTTCACTCCCTCAGGGATTTTTGACATCATGATTTCTAATTCCACATGTGTGCGTGATATTCCTTATGCACTACTCTCAGCTCATGCCTTCTTCCTCCCTTACGGGGATGAAACCCCAACCTCTGGTCTTCCCTGATGCTCTATTTCATGCTCTTCTTTTGGCTCTAGGCCCTGATGTGTTGAATATGTGGCA
The DNA here is from genome assembly GCA_009831015.1 of Picea engelmannii. NCBI lineage: Eukaryota > Viridiplantae > Streptophyta > Pinopsida > Pinales > Pinaceae > Picea > Picea engelmannii. The sequence continues at coordinate 193,341 of ML783092.1, read as the reverse complement.
TGTTCGCCCTGTTGTATCCCTTTTCCCTTAAATATGTTGGATTATGTCATTTCTGCGTCCTCCTCTGGTTGTATGGCCTCTTGTGTCGGGTTTTGTCCCTCCTCCACATGCATGGTAGTAGGCTCATACTCCAGTGTGTGAATCTCATCCGTGTCCATGACTGTGGGAATCTCTTGCGTCTCTGTTTGTGTCACCCGAGCACTACTTCTTATGTTTCTCCCAACCCTACTCGATGCTCCAACTCTTGATGGTGACATCCTGCTAAAATTCAAACTTCTGACCACAAATGTCCACTTTTTTTTATCACTTCTCCCTCTCTCGTTCTCAAATCTTGCTCTTTGTTCTTCTCCTTAGCAGAAAAACACAAATGACCAAATTTCCCCCCTTTTCGGATTTATAGTGGGATGGTGTATTGACAGTTTTTTCGCACTGACAGTTGTCACTTTTTCACTTTTTCCTATGCGCTCCACTTTTTATATCTATCCATTATTTTCCAGTGTGCAGTGTCTTCAACATTGGTTTTTATACAGTGCACTTGTTAATGCTAACAATTCTATTACATTAAAATCTCTAATGTTCTCCTATCTTTTTATCCTTTTGTTACCTTTCTTCTTTTTATGTATTTTTGTCTTTCTTCTAACATATACTATATACAATATGTACAATCATACCTTCTCTCTTTGTTTTCACCTCAAGTTGTTAGGTTGACTATATTGATACAGTTTCAATCTATTGTCATTCACTAATCCTATGAGATTCTTCCCTGCAAGATCTTTCAATTGCACAAAACTTCCATTTGTGATGGCCTCTACCTGATAAGGCCCTAACCAGTGCATCTTAAACTTCACAGGGTGTTGTAGATATATGTTTTCATAGAGGATAACTAGATATCCTTCCTTAAATCTTTTCTTCTTTATGTGTCTATCATGCCAAGATTTTTCCTTTTCTTTTTGTACCTCTTGGTGAAATCCTTCTAATATTTCTTCTTCCAGCTCCATCAATTGATTCAATATTTCCTGCGTAGCACCTTCTTTTCTCATGTTGGTATTTGTTGCAATGTGCATACTGGGTATTAAATAAGCCAATGGAACCACTGCTTCTTGACCATACACTAGTATAAATGGTGTATGTCCTGTAAGATTCTTGCATGTAGTTTTGTAAACCCATAATAATGTTGATACCTTCAAATCCCAACCATCCATGTTCACATTGCAAATATTTGTCAATGAATTCTCTAGAATCTTGTTAAAATCTTCTATTGTACCATTTTCCTGGGGATGGTAGGGTGTGTTCTTTTGATGTTGTATCTCGAATTATTCTATCATAGCTATGATTTTACTATTAATAAAATGATTTATGTGTTCACTCAACAAAATTCTAGGACATCCAAATCTAGTCACTACGTTCTCAAAGAGAAACCATGTTTCATTTTTTGCGCTGCAATCCTTCACTGGGGATACTTCTGCCCACTTGGTTAAGTATTATGTCGCAGTGATGATGTATCTAGCTCCTGATCTCCTAATTGGTGGATTAATGGGTCCAATTAAATCCACATCCCATTTATTGAACACATGTAAAGTTACTTGGGGCATAAGTGGCATTTCATCCCTTCTGTATGATTTTCCCACCCTCTGACAGACATCATAGGTCTAACAATATTCCTTTGCATCCCTATGTATAGTAGGCCACCATAATCCTACGTGCAACACCTTCTGTGTTGTAGGATTTCCTACATAGTTCCCTCCATCTATCCCTTCATATATTTCTACTAGCACCATGGAGCATTCATGCTCCATCACACATCTTATTAGAATTCCATCTGCACCTAGCTTGTATAAATTACCTGCAATCAGTTGATAGTTTGCAGCATGCACTACCAACTGCTTTTTCTACGTGATAGTAAATTCCTTGGGAGCCATTCCTTTGCTCAAAAATCCAACAATGTCAGCAAAATAATCATTAGTAATCTGAACAGAAAATAAGTTAGCATCGGGAAAATTCTCCTCTAAGTTTTTTGGCTCCTCTCCATTAGTAATTCTTGACAAATGATATGGTCTTGCATTCAGCTTCTCTAGTTTTACTATGATTTAAAAATCATATTCCGAAACAATAATAGCCATCTACATATCCTTCCCCCCAACACCGGCTTGTTAACTAGGTACTTCAATGCGGAATGATCTGTAAACATCTTAAAATGTTGACCCAATAAATAAGTCTAAACTTATGTAAGGCATGTACCATATCCATACCTTCCCTTTATGTAGTATTATAGTTCTCCTCAGACTTGGATAAATTTCTACTTGCAAAATATATTGGGTGATCAATGTCTCCTTCACCTAGATGTGCCAAAACTGCTCCAAGTGCAATGGATGAAGCGTCCACATGCACATGAAATTATTTTTTCCAATATGGAAAGCTAAAAATTGGTGTTGTCACCATCTTGTCCTTCAATATGTCCAAGCTCTCTTGGCATTAAGCATTCCATTGAAACCCGATGTCTTTCTTTAGTAACTTCTCCATGGGCACAGTAATCTTTGTGTATCCCTTTATGAATTTATTGTAGTACCCTATATGGCCCAATGTTGTTCTCAATTGGCGCACTGACATTGGTGGTGGTAAATTGACAATAACAACAATCTTTGCAGGCTCTACTATCAAGCCTTGGTTGCACACAATGTGTTCAAGTAGGATGCCAAATGGTGTATTGAATATACATTTCTTAATGTTCAAGGAAATATGACATTGCCTACATATCTCTAACATCAACCTCAGAATTTCTACATGATCCTTCAATAAACTGAATATTGTTCAATCATCCAGAGAAACTTCTAAAAATTTATGTATAAAATCCTTGAATGCAGCTACTACTACTCTGGAAAGTATTATTGGTGCATTATTTAAACCAAATGTAATTATTGTGTACTGATATTACCCCCACTCTATTACAAATGTGGTTTTGTACCTATCCTCCGAAGCAATTTTGATCTGATGGTAACCTGAAAAATCCATCTGTGAAGGAGTAGACTTCATGTCCTCCCACATTCTCTAAAACTTCATCTATAAATGGAGTAGGAAAAGGATCATGCAGGGATGCATCATTTAACTTCCTCACATCCACACATATCCTAATCCCTCTAGCATTATTTTCTTGGACCACCATTGGACTAATCCACTCTGATTCTTCCACGTGATCTATGATTCCTGACTCTAGCATTCTATCAATTCTTGCCTTAACCTTCTTCTTATAAATGGGGTTTAATATGTATGGTCTTTATCTCTCTGGTCTAAGGGGTATCTTCATTTATCCAAGTTCTCCTTCTACCCCTTTCATCTCTAAAAATGTGGTTGGGAATAAGTCATTATATTCGCGTAGTAATTCAGTTATTTTTTCCATTGTCTCACTGTCCCAATAATCTCCAATGTTCGCTATCTTGGGTTTCTCTTCACTCCCAATATTGACCTTTTGAATCCTCATTGGTGAAGTAAATTCTTCTAATTGTAACCGAGGTCCTTCTAACCCTCTTTATCCTTCCCCTTATATTATATGTGTGTCACGTGGTCTTTCTTCTACTACTTCCTCCTCTGCAACCTAATAACAGTAAGCTAGTTTCTCAAGTGTTTCTTTTCTATAATATTTGTCTACTGTCACTGTATCTACCCCATATTCGTCAAATATCTTACTTTTCATCCTCTGTAATGCTAGATCCACCCATTTATTCTCACTTTCAAATGCAAAGGTCTTAATAAAGTTTTGGTGCACTGCACCCCAACTCACAGTTTATCTGCGCAGTTCCTGCTCATCATACCAATTGCCAGGTATTACTTCCAATGTCCATTCTCCTGGTGGTACCAATATCTAGTTAGTGACACAATCATTTATATGATGTCTTGGTTTCCATCTTTCATCATACTTCTATAAAGGTTTATCCTACTGACTCCTACAAAATATTATGTGCATCAATCACTTACACTGATATCAGTCTTGGATTTCCTCCTTATGTGCACCCCACCATTGTGCAGGTGTGTTCCTTAGTGTTGGAAGCAGGCCAAAGCGGAAAGAAAGGCGATTTTGGGAAAGAAGGCATTTTTTGCAATGTATTGTAATGGTTGGTGAGCTAGAAACACATAAATATAGATACCTAGGTCTCATAGGAGGTGTGGATTGATAGATATGCGAAGAGACGGATGTGAGGAAGCGGATGTGATGTAATATTTTGTTATATGACCTAATTTTGTAAGTTGTTGAGCTAGAGAGGAATGAGGAGGGTATATCTTGAGGGTTAGATGGAAAGTTGAGGATTCTGGTGTGATATAGTCCACCTCATAATAGATATCAATCCATCTGAGATAAGTTGTAAAGCAGACAGAGCTGTAGTTTTAGAATGATTATAATAAAAGAGCCAAGAGGCAGATCTTTGTGGAAGTAGCCCAGGGGCGGTTAACCATGGTAACAATTGTGTTATATGATTGAATGCATGTATTTCTTTATTGTCTTTTGTAGTTGTTGATATGTGTTGGCACAGGGGTAGACCCAAGGTTCAACACTACAACAACACACCAACAAAACCCTAACTACCGGCCCTTTCGGAAACACCTGCAAAGAAGATGAAGTCTCACCTAAGGTAGAGGTAGGGATGATTGCAGGACTCCAGTGTCTGCAACCTTAGCTGGGACACGGATCTATGATTATAATACTTAATAGAGAACTTAGCACTGTCAGTTCATCATTATTTAACCAATATCTACTTCGCAGATAAAATAGAGCATCACAATTCACCCTAATCTAATGTGTTTAAGTACTTAGCATAAATAAATGGATCAGATCTAGCAAATTCAAGAACTAAGAACATTCACCTATGTTAGATCTAGCATCCAGATTTTTCATAAGCACAAATCATAAACAGATCTATCTATCTATCTATATCAAGCACTTATCATATAAAGAAAGACATAAACACATCAGAACATTGCACAGAGCATAATAACACGGTATTTATGTGGTTCACCCCCACCCTGGGGCTGCGTCCACCAACTCTTCTTCTTTATTAGCTTCTTCAATAGGTTACAAGTACAGAGCCTCAAAAACCTTACTCTGCATAGGACAGGAGATCTACGCACACCTCTCCAGATCCTCCTTCCCTGAGCTAGTTCTAGCACAAAGCCTTGCACAGTCTCTTACAACCACTTGCACTTAGCTCTACAAGTTTCTCACAATATGCACAAAGCATATACAAACCATACTTGCACTTAGCACTTAGCTTATTGGTCGAGCTACTTATGTCACCTAGCTACTTATTTATACTTTAAAAAATAGGCCTAAACATGGGTAAACCCATGGGCCAACATCCCATACTCATTACATAATCCCAAATCCCAAAAAGGACCCAAAAAGGGGTTGAGATCCCACGATCTCTTCTTCATCTTCGACAAGTTGTCGAAGTCCCAAAATGGATCAAACTTGACCAAGGATCTCCCAAAACTTGGTCAAGGGCCAACAGGCCCCCAACACTCACCTGTGACTCATCCTGAATCACTCTGATCTAGGTAGTTCTGCTTCGAAAGCCTCGAGTTGGGATTGAGCTGCTTCGACTTGTTGTTGTGCTATGACCTCTTGTTCAGTGAATGCTTGGATGACTGCATCGTTGATAGGTCCCTCTAGACGTTGTTCAGCTGTAGTGATAACCTGCTCTAGCTCTGCTCCTTTGCCTTCTACTTCTATGAAAAATTGATAATCCTTTTCTTATATAGGTTGGCATTTCTAAGTTACCTCCATAACTCTGCTCTAGATAGTGTGGATCTATTGTTGGGTGGTCCACTGCTCTTGGGATCGCTTCATTCTTTCCACAGCTGACAGGGGCTTCAACTACGCCTGTATATTTTCGGCTTGATACTTCACCTCTTGGAGCTGCAACTCTAGTGCCTTTAGTTATGGATTTTCCATGAGTTGCTTGTAGGTCTGGGCACTGTGATCGATAATTTTCTTGCATTCCATAGCAAGGACTTTTATTTGTTCAACTTCGCTTCGAGCAGTTGCTTCTCTTTGATCCCTTACATCATGTGGGGTCTCGAGCATTGTGCGGAGCTCTAAGTCTATTATGCATTGTTGTAACTATTGAATGACCTCTGTGAGATGTTCTACTTGTTGCGGGACTCGGTCCTCTATCTTTATTTTTATGACTTTCACATAGCGAAATGCTCTGTTGACCGCTTCTTTCACTTCGAGTTGCTCTGTGAGAAACTATTTTTTTCCTTGTTTTAGCTGTGATTGTTCTTCATCAAACTTCACTTGGAGAGAAATATTTTCATGTTTTGTAGCACTACGTTTCTCTATGATTACTCCTTGTACTTGCATCAAATCCTGGGTGTCTTGTTCGGTTTCTTCCTGTGCTCATCGAAGGTAAGCTTCGACTGTATCGGCTACGCATTGGAGTTGGGTTGTCTCATCTCCCAACTTTGGTTCTCCCGACAGTAGTGGCATGGTGGAGACTGCACGGATGGACTATAGGGCCTGTTGTACCGCTCGGAGTTCAGTCTCAATTCAATCATACATCTCCTCTAGCTTTGCTTCTTGTTTCTCTTCTATTTCTAGCGAAGCATATTGCAGGGCGGCTATGAGGAAGTTGAAGTCATCGGAGGTGAGGAAAGTCTGCATCTTAGTCATGGTGGCCTTTGATTTCTTCCGGGAGGAAGGTTTCGGAGGTGAACCTTTCCTCTTCTTCAGGGGATCAACCTCGTCTCCTTGCTTCTGTTCAACTTATTTGTCATTCAACTCTTCACCATCACCTCCTTGGTCTGGTGATATGGAAGTAGTCTTCACAGATGCACTGTCTATTTCTTGGACCTCTTCGATCTTCTTTGTTCTGCTAGGTCCAGGTGTATCCTGCATAGTTTTTGGGCTATCGATGTCGGATATCTCTGCAGGGTCTACTGGAATAAGGAGGTCCGCCAACCAGTCCTTAGTGATCTCCTCCAAGTCCTCCTCCATCAGCTTGTAGTAGGATTTAAGTTGTTGCTTGTGTTCATCGACATGCGCTATGATGTAAATAAAATGTCAATCTAAGTTGAACTTCATCAAAGGCTGGAACCGGTGTAGAGTGTTCGAAGTCATGTGAGGCTCGGACTATATGGCTATCTTCAGCTGATTGTAGTAGGTATGAAAAATAGCATTTGACTTCCATTGTTTATTCATATCGTTTGAATACCACAATGTACTGAACTTCACGACCAATGGTTCAAAAGGATCGATGTCTGGGAAGGTCACACCTTCCGGCATCTCCCAGGCACTGAAAGCTATAAGGATCAAGAGCCAGCTGAAATGAAATTCATATACTTGATCCTGCGCTTCTCTGTAGTCAAGTTCCAACTGGTTCACAAGGTACTTCGCCCAGTTCATCTGAAGGCCTTTCGCGCACTTCCCTGTGAGGTCGACTACAAAACCGGTGACTTGGGTAGGTCGGTTGTTTTTTACTAACTTCCCTGCAATCAACTGACAGGTGAGGCACACTGCACCACTCTATATAGAAGCTACCTTGTAGCCTCATGTCCCCTTCTCGACATCGTCGTAGGTGTCCTTGATCCTCTGTGCTAGAGTGTGATCCATGGATTTTCCTGGGTAAACATCCTGTGGATCAGGTCCTTGCATACTCAACCCTGTGATCTGATTGATTAGCGTCATATCAACTATTATACGGTAGTTTAACCAAAAATAATTACCATGGTAACAACATAGCAACATCTTGACACATGCATTAACTTCCTGGTGTCTTCCGAAGTGGGGAGTCTTCATGACATTCAATAGGGTGGACTGCGTGAGGTTCATAGTCCACGACTGGAGGATTATATTTGAATTATTCCCCTTAGTTATGGTTAGGTACTTATGTGGGGTGAGCGTGTTATAGACTTTGAGATCTTCGAGGTTGAAGTCGCTAAACTTCAACACTGCAATCTTATCTTGGTTTGCTCGAACTGCATGTATCCCCTTCAGGAGGTACGCAGTGACCAAGGTGTAGTCAAAATCTCTAGGTACGTTGTTTCGATTTACTGTGCCACTCAGAGGTGGAATATAGGCAGGTAATATAGTCAGGATCAATTTGGCATTTGCTAGATCATCCCTATGCTTGTTTCTCTTTTCATCTGATGGTCGGGATGGTCCAACTCCACAAGCAGTCGACGAAGACGCTTGCAGTCCTCTCATCGATCATGCTTGTACACTGGTATACATCGACATGACTCTTTCAGTCATCAGGTCGATGAGAACTTCTTCAACAACTTTCTCTACAGCGCTCAACTTGTCTGACATACACACTCGGGGTTGGAAATCTTCGGGTTCGGAGGGTAAATTAGACACTGAAATAGGATAGAGGGAAATAGAGAAATGACCACTGTGTAAAATCAACAAGTTTACGAGCTCAAATTCACAGTTAGAAAAAGTGTTCTCGGTGCATGGCGTGATGGGATAAATAGGTAACTTGGCAATGGGTCGCTTGCAATGAGTGAGAAGCCTTCATTAACTCTGTTATGTCCATTATGGCATGGTCCCAATGGTTGGATGGTGAGTTGTCTGACCATAAATTCATTTCTACCAATTTGGAGTGTCGTTTGAATGGTTATATTGTCCCCAACAGTTGTATTGCTTCGCCATGGCGAAGTGTCATGTGTCGTTGTTCTGATATCCCGGCGAAGCACCAATTTTGCAAATTTTCCTTCTGCACAGTTCCCTCTGGAACCTTCCACAACTTTTTGATCTTAGCTCTCTTCTTACTTAGCTTTCTATCCTTCTTTCCAGTGATCTTTGTCTCGGTATTCCTTTTTCCATTCCAATTCTTATCTTCTTTTGACACAGTAACTTCGCGTTATTGAGATTATTTCCTAGGATTCAAGGGTAATACTTCTTCTTTATATGGAGTAGGTATTTTAGTCTTCTATAGGTCCTCTAGTGTTCTTGCAACTTCGACATCTATGTCATTGTTGTTAAATAGTTGTGATCAGTTCTCATGTTCTTCAATCGTGTGCGATCCTTCTAGTTATAAAATATTTTAACTTTTTCTTCTTTTGTTCTAAGACTTCTTCTTCTTCCTGCCTTCTGGCTTGATCTCTTTCAATCCAAGGTCTTCCTAGTAACATGGTAAATGGAGCGTTTTCCTCAATAAATTTAATGATCTCAAAATCTTCTTCTGTCGAAGTTCCATTGACATTCATACATATCTGGGTGAGCTTCCCACATAGGTTTATCATCTTTCCTTTGAATAGTCCTATTCCTCCTAATGAAGGAATCATAGCAGGCCTCCCTATAGCTTCCCAAGTTCTCTCTGTCATGATATTTACCTGTGTTTCCTCATCTAGAACACAGTCAATGTTGAAGTCTCATATTCTTGCTTCAAGGCATTCTTTTTCTTTGAAGATCTCTAATAAACTGACATGTCAGTGGTCATTCAAAGTTTCTTTCATATGTAGCAATACTTTTTCTGATTCTTTCTAGGGTTCTGCCATAATCTCATTTTTTGGATCTGCCTTAGGGTTTTCTTGTCTCATGTTCATTTCTTCAAGCTTAGCAATCATTCTAGGACAATCCAATACATCATGGTCCATAGATTTGCAACAAAGACAACTGGGTCTTCTCCCAGGGCATTCCTTAGCAAGATCTCTCGGTTTTCTGCAACTGTAACAGAGGGTTAATCCTCTCTTTCTTTTAAATGATCCCTGGCCTTTCCTGTACTGCGCGCTAGGATCATGGTAGATACCCTGCAAACATTTCTTTCTACGATCCTGCGTCCATTTGTTAGCCAAAACAATCTTTCTATGCATAGGTATAACATATCTTTCACTATTCTTATTAAATCTACTCATATCAAATCTTCTTTCATCTATTAATGCCCTAGTTTTCAAGCTAGGACAGAATCTATCAAACATACCTAGATCCATACTGTTGAAAAAAAAAAAAACACTTGTCTTACTTCTACAAAGCACAAAGCTTCCAGATCTAGAAATTTTCAATATTCTTACCTTACCTCTTTTAAAAAAATTCTCACTTTTACCTTTCTCAGAGCACAAAGCTTTCAGATCTTACCTCTTTTCTTCATATTGGACTTATTTTCCTTAACACAGAGCTTGTCAAACTAAGTAGATTATTGCGCACTAGAGCAACAGATCTATGCACAGAGCTTTCACAATTTCAGGTCGGATCTTTGCACAAAGCTTCTTCTTTCTCAGTTCCCAGCAATCACGGTTTCAATCCCAGCAATGGAACCATTTGTTGGCACAGGGTTAGACCCAGGGTTCAACGCTACAACAACGCACCAACAAAAACCTAACTACTGGCCCTTTCGACAACACCTGCGAAGTAGATGAAGTCCCACCCGAGGTAGAGGCAGGGGTGGTTGTAGGACTCTGGTGTCTGCAACCTTAGCTAGGACACATATCTATGATTATAATACTTAATAGAGCACTTAGCACCATTAGTTCATTGTTATTTAACAAATATCTAGTTCGCAGATAAAACAGAGCATCGCAATTCACCCTGATCTAATGTGTTTAAGTATTTACCATAAATAAATGGATCAGATCTAGCAGATTCAAGCACTAAGCACATTCACCTATGTTAGATATAGCATCCAAATTCGTCTTAAGCACAAAGCATAAATAGATCTATCTATCTATCTATCTATCTATCGATATCAAGCACTTAGCAGATAAAGAAAGACATAAACACATCAGAACATCACATAGAGCAGAATAACACAGTATTTACGTGGTTCACCCATACCCTGGGGCTACATCCACCAACTCTTCTTTTTTATTAGCATCTTCAATAGGTTACAAGTACAGAGCCTCAAAATCCCTACTCTGACAAGAGATCTGTGTGCACCTCGCCAGATCCTCCTTCCCCGAGCTAGGTCTAGCACAAAGCCTTGCATAGTCTATTACAACCACTTTCACTTAGATCTACAAGTTTCTCACAATATGCACAGAGCATCTACAAACCATACTTGCACTTAGCACTTAGCTTATTGGTCGGGCTACTTATGTCACCTAGATATTTATTTATACTTTACAAAATAGGCCTAAACATGGGTAAACCCATAGGCCGACATCTCATACCTGTTACATAATCCCAAATCCCAAAAAGGGGCTGAGATCCCGCGATCTATGCTTCGTCTTGCGCTTTGTCTTCAATATCCTTTCGAAGTCCCAAAATGGGTCAAACTTGACCAAAGATCTCCCAAAACTTGGTCAAGGGCCAACAATATGCTAAATATATGAGTTGTTATATTCCTGCATAATCATAAATGATGTTGCATTACATTAATAAGTTACAATAGAGTTCTCAGCGGACAGTTCTCATATCACACTCTCAATCCTAGGCTGTAAACACATGAGTATTGCAGCCACCCATTAAGACTATCTTGGGTGAGACGGTGTGGTGCACTTTATGCACTGCATTGCCTTCTGGTTTACTAGGAGGGTCGATAGTTTTAGAGGCTTTGTTGGAACCCCAAACAGAAATGAACCATGGGTCATTCAAGTTGAAGATACAAACTCATACAGGATACTAAATAACCAACAAATGGTTTTTTTGTCGTTGGTAGGAATAGTAGAGGATTAAGTAGATGAAACATGTTAAAAGATATGTAAGATCTGCAGGAGGCAGATCAAGAGAGTATTAAATTAGAGAAGAAAGAAATGAGCCACTAGATGGGGATGTTGAGACTGTGGAATCCCAAAAAAGTAGAGATCGAAAGTTGGCTAAGGACAAAAGATTTGGAGTTTACACATAAAGATAATAGAAACCCTATATTAACACCCCGCAAATATCTTGAGAAATACATCTTTACTAATTTGCATGAAGTCTTTTTCGGTGATTTTCTACATTTATTGCAAGAGTGGATATACTAAGGTTGAAGGATAACCACGCAATGAACCAGATCTGACAGTTAGAGTGGACCCCAGTACATATTGAACAGTTACAGTAGGTGAACAACAAATTCACCCGCGTAGTAGATTTTTGGCTCGACAGTATTGTGGCAGGATTTATAACAGAGTTTGCAGTAGATACAACGAAGGCGTACAGTGCAGTGGAGCAAGATTTTCTATGTGTACCTTGAGGAAGGTACATTAGATCGTTGTATACTTTTATTAAGATATTGCTATACAACAAAGGATTAATGATGATGGAGTCAGACAGCTAAACTTCCCTGTGTGCATGGGGGAAGGGAGGAAGCACTGACAGAAAAAGGAGAAATGGAGAGAGGAAATGATAAGGGAAAGAAGGAGGAATCCTTGGACCCAATAATGATGGATGACGGCTGGATCAAGAGGATCATGGTGACAGCTGGAAAGATGCATAGCAGAGTACCCTACCAATACAAGGTGAATACCAAGAAGAGAGTCATAGCCACAAGGGAAGAATTGGCGAGTGATGAGGAAAGGGTAAATGATCTTTAGGCAGTGGAGAAGAATGAGGAAATCATGTGTGCAACATATGAGAGGAAGATGAGAGGTCCAAGAATGGGAAGAGAAGGCAACAATCCTATCCATATTAATGTCAGTGTGGAACCCATAAACCCATGTGCAACTAATACACCAAAGAGAACACCATCGTTTAGACAATCGGATTTCGGAAGAAGAAAGACAACACGAAGTACATATACATAAGGAACAACAACTGGAGGAGCTAGGTCAGGTGGCACTATTCAAGTATCTACACCACGTGGAGGTAGTAGTTCAGCATTCAAAATGGCAGGACACGATCCCACCATCAGGTTATCAGTGTTTAAAGGAGAAGTGTTGGAGGACCTAGAAAAACATGTGTTCATCTATGAGAAGATTTGGGAAGAAAAACAAATCATAGATAAAGATACTAAAGTGGTACAGCTAGCGATTACACTGAGGGATCATGCACTAGATTGGTATATGATTTTAGCTACAAACAATCCACCAGGGACAACCAGAACAATTGCAAACATCAAGAAATTGTGGATAAACGAGTTCTGGAAGCCAAGTTCAAAAGATCGGTACATGAATGAGATGATTGAAATTAGACAAAAACTAGGAGAATCTGTATGGGATATTGACCAAATATTCAAGAAAATGAAGGGCAAGTTGAAATATCTCATGACCAATATGCAGCATAGGCACTTGTTCGTCAATTCACTACTGCCACACTTAAAATACCTGTTGTGACAACAGAAGTTTTAGATGCAGGCAGAGGCTCTGTAGGAAGCCCTACAACTGGAATAAAACCAGTATTAGCAGATGGATCCATCCATCGAAGAACTGAAGGAGGACTTGAAGAATTTAACGTTCCAACTAAACCAGAATAAAAATAAGGACAAACGAGAAGTCGTTTGGTGTACTACATGCAGGACGAAAGGACACCACAAGAATGAATATCCAACATTTGCACAGTATATGGCAGCATGAATGCCAAATCTGTTACCAATAGGAGGAATATGGTGTGAAATCTGTAAGAAACTAGGGCATAATCCATATCACTGCCCAATGATACAGAAATACCAGACAGTCCCAAAGAGTTCATATTTCAACTTTTGCAAGTCAGTGGGCCACGATGAAAAATATTGTAGAACTATGGATTTGATGCAAGAAATGACATCAGATGCATATAGAGTGTAGGAAGAAATGATGACTGGGCAAGCCACACCACAATTTAACCAAGTTCCAGCCCCATACAATACTGCACAGCAACTGCATAATAACGTGCAACCACAGTACAACACAACACAACCTCAGTACAATACTGCGCAATACAATCAAGCACCTCAGTATAACACGCCAAGAGGAGATCGAGCAGGCTACAGAGGTGGAGGATGAGCGAGAGGAGGTTTTGGAAGAGGTAGAGGACCAATGATATGTCACAATTTTCAATAACCAGGACATTATGCAAGGGAATGTCCACTTCCACCAGCAACCTGTATGTATTGTCGTGCATTGGACCATGATACGGAAGAATGTTTGACATTATTAGTAAAGATTTAGGAAAAGAGGAAATAGAACAACCAGAATTTTTAGTGGATTTGAGCCTAATCTAGGGACGAAGGACAGATCATCAACATAGTTACCCGTGGAGGAGATAAAACAGGAAATGACCCAGTCTAACAAGAACCAGTACAACACCAGTGGATGAAGAAGAACGTCAAACCAAGAAAGCAGTTTGATGCACAGAATGAGAAGGAGATATTTAAGCAAACCAGACAAGAATTTCAAAAGGATGAAATTGTGTCGACGTCAACTGTGCAGCAAATCAAGGAAGCACCAGAGTATGATATGCCTCCATTATTGGATCATGCCAATGAAATGAAACCCATGGGACAAGTTGGTACAATCAAAGGATTTTTGAAATCATGTGTAAAAGTATTGAATGATCCATCATCTGTCAAAATATTGAAAAACATATTAGAAAGATGTAGTATAGAGACGAAATAGAAACTAGAACAAAAAATAGTCAATCACCTACATACAAGGAGAAGAATAAGTAGGGAGTTCAGACTAAATGCCAACATCAGAGATTTCAAAATGAGAGATATCATACTAGATCTAGGATCTAAAGTTAATGTATTACCAAAGAAGACATGGCAATGTATGGGACATCCCACATTAGGATACTCACTTGTACAATTGAAATTATCAAACCAACACAGAGTCCTACCAATCGGTAGACTGAAAGGAGTGACAGTAGATGTGGATGGAGTGTGCACTAAACCAGACTTTAAAGTGATTGAAATAGTGGATGGAACAACACCATATCCAACCTTTCTTGGTTTGGATTAGGCATTTGACAACCAGACCATAATTAATTTTAAGACATGAAAAATGACATTTGAGTTAGGTGAATACAGGGTCATCGCGCCATTAGACCCATCAAAAGGGGAAAGGTTTGTAGAACCCACTTGCTTAGACTTAGAGGAAATCATCCAGCTGTATAGAACAACTACGTGAGATCAGGATAACGTGAACCCATCTGTGGATGGGATACTTAGTTGGCGGAGCATTACTTCATGTGACACAGACTCAGATACCAGTTTAGAGAATTGGAAACAAAGGTACACAAAATTTCCATGAGAAGATGTGCTCGAATAGATCGTGTAGTAAGATGGGTAGGTGCGAAGATAAGGGAACCACCTAGCTTCCATGGAGTAAATGACTTAGATTTATTCTTGGCACTATACGAAGATGAAGTTTTAGAGAATCAGAGACTCGTAGCACTTGATATAACACTCAAGGCCACACCTTCAAGGTGGTGGGGTGCACACAAAGAGACAATCATAGATTGGTACCAATGTAAGTGATTACTATGCATAAGGTTCGATGCAGAAAATAAAAACAACAAGCAGCAGAAGTATGATGGACAGGGGACACCAACGGAACACTTGGAGAAGTGCAACACACTGTGTAGAATGACACCCTCGGAGGAATGGCCCCATCATTTTACACACACTCTAGAGGGCATACCGGCGAACTAGTATACAGACCAGGAACTGTGCAAAGGAACTATGACCTAGCTGATATTGCAACAAAATTTTACAGTCACTTTTTCATTCGAGCATGAGAACCCCAACATAGATGCAATTTTGTTACAGGTGAATCCTCTTGCAAACGAGTAGATTCCCTCTTGGTATCTAGACTCCTAAGGCCAAGACAAAAAAGTGCTTAATGTGGACACCGACATCCTTTTTATATCTAATTAAGCTAATATATGAAGAAGAAGAAGAAATATGTGTACCTTGTTAACGGCATTTGTCCTCGCAGAGCCCAAGCTAAGCTCCAATCCTGAGCTCCTCAATAGGTTCTGTAGAACAAACAAAGATACAACTAGCTTCCTATTCTACTGAGATTAGCTCAAATACATATCTATCTACTGAAAACAAGTTCATGTGAAACAAACATAAACTTGAAAGAAACATGCCAAGCATGTATATGTATTAATGAGAACAAATGAAGAGTACTTACAATCCTTTGATGAAGGTGCAGCAGCTTCTTCCAGCTCTCCTTGTCCAACCCCTTTGCTCAAGTAATCTACACTGATTATGCTTCAATGGCATCTCACTTATGAGATCATAAGTTTCATATCTCCAATCTTTTATGTACCATTCACCATGAGAAGGCCTCCTTATATAACCTTGGAGAGGCCCAAACACTTGAGAGATATTTTGGATAAGTTGAGGATTCCTCTCCTTCAATTGAAGATATTCCCTAAGATCATTCCTTGACCTTCTATTCGAATCCAACCACCTTCAGAAATTGAGGGGATTCTTCCCTGATTTGTCTCAACAAACCAAATTTCACTCAGAATGGGTAGCGCTCCCCCAAAGTGAGGTAGAGGGCATTGTAACACTCCCCCAAAGAGGCCCAGGGAGCGTTAACACTCCCTAACAGTGCATATGGGAGCGTTGTCTTCCAAATTTGATATTTGAGCAGTTTTTTCAGTGGAAAAAGGTTCGTACTCTTTGTCAATTGATTTCTCTTCTTCAAAACTAGTCTTTTATGTGTCTTAAGTGTCCTTACGATGTCGTTAGAGGCACGACATAGGAAATATGGCAGTATGATGTTTGTGACACTTGCGACACTTTTGGTCAAGATGCGACACTTGCAGACAAGATGCAACACTTACAACACTTGTAATGACGACACTTGCGACACAATTGAAGTGAGTAATTTTGATGTGTAACAGATTGCCCCCCAAAGTACGAAGTTAGAAGAAATGATGACTGAAGTAATTTGTAGACTTTTTCGAGCAAGGGTATGGATGCGGAGAGACTGGAAAAAGATGCACAGAACCACCAAGAAAATATTATGACATGTTTCAAACCCAAGGTGGGCATACCTATGCTTGAGTGATAAAGACTTTTTAGGTATGGCCGCCATAAAATACACTGTGGATTCATAATTATATTGACAAAATGGTATAGCCACTGAATATACAATGTGGATCTATACTCCTATGACCTGAACTGATCGTAGCCATGAAGAATACACAGTGGATCTATGAGATGACAAGACATAGCCACGACCAATACAAAGTGGATCTATGTAATAGTATATGTGTCATAGTTCAAAAGAACTCCTTCATAACCTGGGCAAAGTATACATAAGAGTGAAAACTCAACCTAGGGTCTTCTTACCGATCCCGATGTAGTACGAATCTAACCATGTGAATAGATGTCTTGATGTCGAACATGGTAGAAACCACTTGATTACCGGTCAATGAGGTAAATCGTTAACAAGTGCAAGGGAAATCACCATTGATGTCAATGATTCCTAAGGCACTCTAGTACGTTTCAACAAATGTGAATGGATGAGATGAAGTTGAACATTCGTGGAATCATTCGATCAGATTTCAATGATGTAAACCCATTGTTAGATGCGAGGAGTTCTTCCATTGAGGCATGTAGGTCCCAAGGTACTAATTGGTTTCTAAGTACAGGAATAGACTCGTCGAAGGAGGGCCTTGATGTATCCCCCATCAATGACACAAAACGAAAATAGAGATTTAATTGGTAGATCAAATGAACATGGACTGACATGGGTATTGAAATAGGAATACTTGTGATGGCTGACTCTCGAGGAAAATACTTCCCTTGAACACTGAGGCACAACAGCAGAAATGTGACATGGACCAAAAATTGATGATGTAGTGGATGTTGTGACTTTCGTCGAGTGATCTAAAGGAGTAAAAGAAACTCAGAGGATTGGCTCAGTGCAGAGGTTCAGCGGATTAAAATGTGTGCAAAGATGAAGTGTCATGTTCAAGGGCGACCGTAAGAGTTACTGGTAGTGTTCTCAAAAACTGCTTGGCTTACTTCCTTCAATTTTTCCCCCATCTAGGAGGGTAACACATGCTCAATATGACTGACCTTCGGTAAGTCCCTCTTCCTTTTTTTAGCAAACTGGAAGAAGTAAGGGTTCAATCTCATATGATCCCTTCAATGTGTAATTGTTTAATGCGTTCAGAGAAGGTAAACTCGATGGTTTTTCATATTTAGAGAATCTGAAAACAACTTAAAGACGACTCTAATGTTGTCCTTTTTCATAATTTTAGTCTTGCAAGGCCGAAAAAGAGATAAATTATCACACGAAATATGCCCTTTCAAACCTTTTAATGAGTGGTAAAGGAAGCAATATCACTCGACAAACTTTTCATGTTTAGAGAGTCTGAAAAGAGTTTAAAGAAGACTCTAGGGGGTTCCTTTTTCATTTATCCATGCGGGTCCGAAAAAGAGATAAAAGTTTACCGAGTTGCATTCTGATGTATTTACAAGCATGAGAAAGAACAAAGACTAAGCTCGGTATGCCCCTAGCTTGAAAGCTAGTGGCTTAACTCTAGAATGATCATCAAAGGCTAGAGACATGCCCCCCCAATCTTCAATGCATTCACCGACTTTGAGGTTGTCACCAATTTCTTTACTAGATGAGAAAAAGGATAAGGGTGGATGAAAATGAAGGTTCAAAAATGATCCCTAACGAAAGACTCTTCGGGGTAGGAGAGGTGACTATTTCATTTTTTAATGAGCTTGACACCGGAAAAGAACTATGCTCATGGCTCAGGGTTCAGTCCCCAAATTTCTATTTCATTTTTTAATGAGCTTGCTACAGAGAGAAAAAATATGCTCGTGACCTCTATTTCATTTTTTAACAAGCTTGACATAGAGAGAAAAACTATGTTCGTGGCCCCTCCTTAATCATGGATTCCAAGAAAATAACGCTCTGGGAGGACACCATGTCAACGGACAAAACTCGGTCATGGCTTCTAAGAGATCTTCACTGGATGGAAGAAAATCACTCTGGAAGGAATACATGTTGAGGGCCGCGACAAGGGTAAGGAGATCGGGCTCCAATATCCCTACCGAAGAGATCACCATGTCAACTATTGGATCCAAATCATCGAAAGTTGAAGGCGTGGGAGATGATGGAAAATCAACATCAGGAGGGTAGATAGAGTGTATATCTTCCTGAATTTATTCACGAGGGGGAAGAAAAGAGTATCGTTGATGGTTATCATCCTAAGGTAGCTTTTCAATGCTCAGCATTTCCATAATAGATTCATCGGAGGGAAAAATTGGGGAAATGTAGTCGAATGAAGATGACAAGGAATTTAACCGTGATGGCATCGAGTCACTGTCGGGTGCCAATATATGTTGGTCATCCGAAGAGGGAGACATAGATTGGATAGCAACGTATGATGTTTCGGCTGGACTAAGTGGCATGGTGTCACCCAGTGCATTGAATTCCAAGGGACTAGGTACAATCCAAGGGTCAGATGATTCCAAAGATTGATAAGTCGTGGTCAAGATCATATCAATGGTGGCAATATGATGTGTAGTTGGTGGAAGTGGTGTAGGGAAGGTACCCATAAGGCTAGAATCTTTCAGCAAGCCAACATTTCATACATGATCTTGTGGTCTCCCAATAAAGGAATGTTGTTGGTAGCGGGAGAACGAGCATCAGGTGTACAAAAATCTAACTAATCGACAGTGACAATTTTACCCTGATGAGGAAATTGTACACATTGAAAAACTGACGAGGCAATGGCAGTCATAGCATAAAACCAACTTATCCAAGTAATAAGTTGTAATCGAGGGGAGGATTGACCACCTCAACATCAATAGTGGTGGTTTCGCCGCTCAACTGGACGAGCAGGGACTGTAAAATCCCATGGGAATGAAAACCTTGCCCATCAAATGCACATAACATCATTGGGGATTTGTTAAGTGCAGGTGATTTTAAACTTTTCCAACATGCTAAAGACATGACACAAGTAGAGGCTCCCTCATCCAAGATGGTTCGGTGAATTTGTTGATTGTGAACAACAACATCAATTTGGAAATCAAGTTGGTGGGAGAGTCGAGATGTATAATTGTCCAGGTTAAACATGATATTTTTGAACGAATCGGGATCAACAGCACCAATAGCAGCCAAGATCATTCTACGTTGACTGGGGAAGTGGTGTAGAACTTCTAACGCGGACATAGAACATGGTTCTTGAGCCAAATCTTCAACAATGTTGTAGTTTTGGGTGGCACGTGAACTAGGATTAAAGGTATATTTATAGACAGTGCTCTTAGGAGGGCGTAATATAGAGTCAAACATAGGTTTCTCAATCTGAAGTGGTCCAGACGGAGGACTAACTGATGGAGGAATAACGGAGGACGATGATGGATATGGTAAAGTATCGGTACCTTTAGTGACTTTTCCTTTGTCAGGTTTAACTGGTGTGTCGTACGTCTTAGAGCGAGTGGTCAAATTAATCCCATTAAACATATAAATATGGGCACTTGTCGAGTCCTCATCATGAGGATGGCTAAAATTGCCCCCAGGAGAGGGGGTTTGAGCAACCATGGATTGCTACTGTGGAAAAGGTTGAGTAAGCATAGCGGGTTGTGAATTTCCCTGGAAAATTTTGGCCACTTCATCGCGATGTGTAAAGTCTCGAGTGTAGTGATCGTCACCACAAATGATACACAGGGATTTCAGTTTCCGTTCTGGTTGCTTTCCGGTAGCAGGTCTTTGAGCTTGATTTTTTGGTTGTTCATTGTTATTAGTATTTTTTGATTTATTTGTTGCCTTCTATTTACCTATGGATTGTTGTGAAGGGGCAGATTGAACTGCATTCACCTTAGAGATCTGAGTTTGGGGGGAGGTAGAGGAGAGTGTGGTCGACTGGGAAATAGATTGAGTTTTGACAAAACCGATAACACCGTCTGCATGAGATGAGGATGGCGACTTGGATGGATCACCATTAGCTCAAGCAGCATGTGGAAGCAACAAATACAAAGTACCAAATTGTGAATAAACCAAATCTAAGTATTGAGCCCAAGCAATGGTTTCTTCCTTGGTGACTACGTCGCCCATAGTGACATCATGAGTGATCGGGGGTAAAAGTGATTTAGTAAACCATTCTGCCAATAATTGGTCAGGAATGATTGCTTTGATCATCCTTCATCGTCGTCTCCACTCATGAATATGGTCAGAGATATGCACGGAGTCAGTTTGACGAAGGGAGTTCAAGAGTTCAGTACACGTCTCATAGCGAATAGTCAGTTGAAAGTGTGCGAGGAAAGACATGGCAAGGGAGTTGAAATCATGAAAATAAGCATGTGGTAGTTCAATATACCACTTTGTTGTAGAGCCCATAAGTGTTCACTGGAAAAGATGCAAACGTATAGAATCATCCATGAAGGAGTTTGATGAACACCACAAATGGAAAGTCGTCACATGGTTATTTGGATCTTCTCCAGGTTTTCCGTCAAATTTTGGAATATCAGAAGGAAGTTTAGCTGGAATAACTGGCCAAACCGGTGAATGAAAAATATGATCATTAGTTAACCGAGACAAATCTAGGAGATCCAGAGTCGCAAGGAAAGGTAGTTGTCGGTTAGCTTGTGGATGATACTGGTGTGGCATAGGAACACTAATAGGACCATAAACTGGGTTAGGTGGATAATTGTAACCAGTAGGTCCTCCTACATATGGTTGTTGTTGACCAGGATAAGTAGGATTCGATGATGGCTGAGAAACATTTGCATAACTCGGTGGGTTTTGAGCATTATAAGCTGGGTGATTTGCTTGCCCATAAGGAGGATAACCATTTTTCCCTTGAGGAGGGTAAGGAGTATATCCTGGAGGCAGATACACATTAGGCCCGTGGGGAGGATAAGGTTGTTGTCCTTGAGGACTCCAGGTGGTGTTTGGGATGCCACCCGGATAAGGTTGTCCATAAGATGGTCCGGAAGGAACAGAATTTGATACTCCTCCTTCTAGGTTATGATATAAGTGCCCCCCAACGTGGGGTTGGGTAAATGTGTCTCTCGAATATACTCCCTGGGATTGTGAAGGGTTTCCAACAAACGAAGGTTTCCCCCCTTCCAGTGGTTGATTAACGACCGGGGTATGATTGGAAAAGGGAGGTTGCCCTCCAGGAAGAACATGAAAAGGGGGTTGTCCCCTGGGAGGGGTAGGCCTGCCATAGGATGGTGGTCTTCCAGGAGGGATAGGTCCACTAGATGGTGGTTTCCCTCCAGTTGGTTGTATTTGGCTGGCAAGGGTCTGCATTCTCTGGTGCAAATATGTCCCAGCAAGATCGTGCGAAACATGTGGAGTTTTAGAGTGAAAGTTTGTAAAATTTGGGGTAGGGATCGAAGTGCCTTGGGAATGAGTAGAGGTGATGAGTCCAGCATTAGGATGGACTTGTGCTAACGTAACAGTAGCGTTAATGACCTGATCAATGGAGCGATTCATAGTTTGACTGGATGGCCCTGTTTCAACGGGAGGGTCATGAGGATTAAAGGGTTGTCGAATGGATTCAAAATGCTCATAGAGATCGTGTCCTGATGAAGTCCTCTATACAGAATGAGCATCTATGGGATTTGTATCTACTACAGTGGTAGGATGAATAGGAGTCCTATACTCATCACCAAAGATTGGTTCTGTGGATCCCATATATGTTTCGGTAAATGATCTCTCAGGTAACTATGGGACCTCTTCGTCTATGACGTTCCCAAGGGAGTCTAGACGAAGCAAAAGTGGTTCGAGAGGGGTTGATGACACAGATGTAGTGTGAGGAGTGGGATTATCAATTGTAACCAAAGTGCCTTCTGGATTGTCTAACGGAGGAGCAATGACACTCCCAGCGTCAGATTTATTTTCTACCTCTCCATGGTAGTTGTCTTCTGGATGGTTAGGAGGTAAGGGTTGGTAGCCTTTTGGAGGCAGCCCTTACATCCCATGCGATCGGCGAAGACCTTTATCATATATAGGCTCAATTTTGGAGAATAACAGCACACGCTGAAAATCTAGGGCCAACTAATGAAAATAAACAGCATACGCTAATAAAATATAGGAATCAAAACCAAGCAAACAAAACCTTCCCTCGATGACCGTACTAGTTGGTGATGAAATCCAACATTGTGTGATCAAGTCAAGAAGGGGATATGATATGGTGGAACAGTTACAATGGCGACCCACTTAACGGGATTTCACCTTGGTGCAAGCTTCCACGCAGTAATTATGGATTTACCCTCCAAGAAGCCTGAGTGAGTTTGACCAATGTCTGTTCCAGGTACAGTGAGACTTCACTTCACCGTCACCTTATGTAAGTACCTAAATATTATGGCTACTAAGGACACCAACTCGCAGTCAACCCCTGGGTGGGTACAGTCGACACTCCAGTCTGAACATATGGGTAGGATAACAAGTCTAAAATCAACTCGAGAGGCTCCCACACATAATCATGGGTATACCCTCAAGTGACCCCCAATATACGATCCAACCACTACAAATAGTTGAGCCACGGACGGATAATCTCTGTAATTCTCCTGAATGCGACCTCGTGCATAAACCCTGTGTGAGAGGGGGATCCCATAAAACCTATACGACAATTGGTTTTGCTCTCCCTATCAAAAGATGCTAATGTTTGTTTTGAAAAACTTTGGAGAGTTGTACTCACGGCCTAATCCAAAGTACTAGTCCTAGTCTACTGTTGGTGGAAGATTCTGAAAACAAAAATGTTCTAGATAAATTTTAATTAGCGATAATTTTACAGTTGTTCTTTACTCAAGGGTGTATGAAAGTGAAACTGATGGTATTGTGACTCAATTCCCAAAAAAATGCACAAGAAATTGATAAGCAGTCTTGTCTTTCGATGAATGTCTATTTAAGGGAAAGAGAGAAAGTTAGTTTCATTATCAAACACTGAGATGCAACATCCTTATACAATTGTTTCTCAATCAAATCCAATATAATGCTAAAAAAATTCAGAAATGCCTTCTTATATCCAAACTAATCACTAAAATATGTCCTTTTGTTTATATGTGAATGATAATCAGATGTAAAACTTCTAATGTCAATCAGACTTCAGGACTAAACAATCAGAAGCAAACCTCACACAAACAAAAATACACTCTCGTCATGAATAAACAAGAAAGACAAAGATAACAAAATTTGCAAAAAAGAACCAAAAACCTCAAACAAAAGAGAAATGCTAGAAAAATTACTTCAAAGATCAAATGGAAAGGTTCACAGACCTTTGGATTTCCTCACAAAAGCTTCCACTCAATCAAATAAATGAGAAGAAAACAACAAGTTAACTCTCGGTCAGCAAAGACAAAGAGTGACTCCAAGGCAAGGAAAGAAAATGTCAAATTTCCAAACAAAAGAGGATCAATTCTTAGAAAACAGGGTGTTGAAGGCCAAGACCAAGATGAATTGAGATTGTAAGGACTTCTGAGCAAGTGCCAAAAGCAAAAATGAACTCAAAGAATTAAAAACCTAGAGGATTTCTCAAAGAAAAGGGGTAGCTCTCTGGTGTAAAGGGAACCAGAGCATTCCAACGCTCTGTGTAAGACCACCAGAGAGGGTTAACACTCTGATCACAAGGGCAGGGGAGTGCTAGGCTTCAAAAGTTCAAAAAAATGCCCAGAAACTCAAAAAATCAAGCAAACTCAGTCAATCAAATTGAAAATGATGAAATCAAGAGCCAATCAATCAGATCTAAGAATAAAAAAGAGACATTATGGAGAAGGTCAAATGATGAGATAAAGCCAAGAAAAGACATAGGAAAAGTAACAAAAATCAGAGCTCTTCCCCAGTGGAGTCATCAATTTCTGTTACAGGTGAAAACTCATGTGGAAAAGCAGATTCCCTCTTGGTCTCTAGACTCCTAAGGCCAAGATAGAAAAGTTCTTAATGTAGACACTAACATCCTTTTTAGATCTAATTAAGCTAATATATGAAGAAGAAGAAGAAATATGTGTACCTTGTTAACGTCGTTTGTCCTCGCAAAGTCCAAGCTGAGCTCCAATCCTAAGCTCCTCGATAGGTTCTGTAGAACAAACAAAGACACAACGGGCTTCCTATTCCACTGAGATTAGCTCAAATACAGATCTATATACTGAAGACAAGTTCATGTGAAACAAACATAAACTTGAAAGAAACAGGCCAAGCATGTATATGTATTAATGAGAACAAATGAAGAGTACTTACAATCCTTTGATGAACATGCAGCAGCTTCTTCCAACTCTCCTTGTCCAACCCCTTTGCTCAAGTAATCTACACCGATTATGCTTCAATGGAATCTCACTTATGAGATCATAAGTTTCACATCTCCAGTCTTTTCTGTACCATTCACCATGAGAATACCTCCTTATATAACCTTGGAGAGGCCCAACCACTTGAGAGATATTTGGGATAAGTTGAGGATTCCTCTCCTTCAGTTGAGGATCTTCCCTAACATCATGCCTTGAGCTTCTATTCGAATCCCACCACCTTCAAAAATTGAGGGGATTCTTCCCTAATTTGTCTCAACAAACCAAATTTCGCTCAGAATGGGTAGCTCTCCCCCAAAGTGAGGCACAGGGCATTGTAGCACTCCCCCAAAGAGGCTCAGGGAGCGTTAACACTCCCTGACAGTGCATATGGGAGCGTTGCCTTACAAATTTGATATTTGAGTGGTTTTTTCAGTGGCAAAAGGTTCGTACTCCTTGTCAATTGATTTCTCTTCTTCAAAACTAGTCTTTTAGGTGTCTTAAGTGTCCTTATGATGTCGTTAGAGGCACGACATAGGCAATATGGAAGTATGATGTTTGTGACATTTGCGACACTTGTGGTCAAGATGCGACACTTGCGGACAAGATGTGACACTTACAACACTTGTAATGATGACACTTACAACACTATTGAAGTGAGTAATTTTGATGTGTAACAAGCTCTTAAACAGATAAGAGGGGTGATATTCATCAAGGATCCATAAGTCGAACTCATAACCGAAGAACAATAGCGGAACAAACAAATAGTCAAAGAATGGTTTTCATGTTACCGTGTGCAGGATGAAGCACCAGATGAAGACGATCTGTGTGATATTTAGATCAAGGAAGCGGAAGGCGAAAGAAAAGTGTAAGGTCCACCGATAGAATCAGAAGTCATTGTTGAGCCGAACAAGGTGAAGAAAGTCAACATTGGGACAGTTGAGAATCCCAAAATGGCAAGCATTGGAGATTACTGGGATGAGCAAATAATAGAAAGCATAACAGATTTACTACGTGAATACAGTGACCTGCTTCCCACAACATTTACAGAGATGAATGGTATAGAAGGAGATCTAGGAGAAATAAAGATCCCACTCAGCGCTGAAGAGAGACCGATCAGATAGTGACCATACATATTGAACCCAATATATAAGCAGAAATTCAAAGATGAGATTGACAGGATGCTCGAAGATGGAATCATAGAACCAGTGGAGGAATCAAAATGGATATTCCCAATGGTAGTTCAAGAGAAAAAACGAGGGATAAGGATATGCATCGAATTTAGGAAGTTGAAGCCTACATGACCCATTCCCTACAGATTTCACGGATGAAGTGTTGGAGAATGTAGGAGGACATGAAGTTTACTCATTCACTGATGGATTCTCAGGCTACCACTAGATCAAGATAGCCCAGGAAGACAGATACAAGACCACGTTTTCTACAGAATGGGGATCCTACCAGTACACAATCATGTCGTTTGGACTAAAGAATGCACCAGCGATATTTTCTAGAGTAGTCATCCTCGTGTTTAAGGAATTCATCCACCGGTTTCTAGAGGTATACATGGACGATTGTACAGTCTATAGTTTGTTGGAAGACCGTGTAGAGGTCTTACGACTGATGTTAGAAAGATGTAGGTAGTGTCAGATATCATTAAACATAAAAAAAAATGTATATTCAGAACACCGTTTGGGATACTATTGGGCCATATAGTATGCAAACAAGGTTTACTCATAGATCCTGCAAAGATTGTAGTAATTTCTAACTTTCCATCACCAAAAACAATCTGTCAACTAAGAGAGGCATTGGGACACACAGGATACTACAAAAATTTTATCAAAGGGTACGCACAGATTACTGCACCAATGGAGAAACTGTTAAGAAAACATACAAAGTTTCAATGGAATGACGATTGTCAATACGGTCTCGATACGCTGAAATAAAAGATGGTCACTGCACCAATACTAATATTTCTAGATTGGGAAAAGACATTCCACATACATGTAGATGCATTATCCATAGCACTTGGAGTTGTCTTGGCGCAGCCAAGAGCAGGAGATTTGGATCACCCTATACCATTTGCGTGCAGAAATATATCAGAATCAAAACAAAACTATAACACCACGAAGAGGGAAGGCCTAGCTATGGTCTATGCACTACAGAATTTTAGACATTACTTGTTGGGAAAAAACTTTAAGATGTTCACAGATCACTCGGCCATTAAATACCTAGTCAACAAGCCAGTGTTGGGGGGGAGAATCTGTCAATGGTTACTATTGTTTCAAGAATTTGATTTTGAAGTAATAGTCAAGCCAGGAAAATTGAATGCAGGACATGACCACCTATCAAGGGTCACAAACGGAGAAGAACCTACGAATTTAGAAGAAAACTTCTCGGATGCACAATTATTTTCAGTCTAGATCGTTGATTAATACTTTTCAGATATCATTCAGTACTTGAGTATAGGTAATGTGTCATGGGAATATAACACCGCGCAGAAGAAGAACCTGGTAGTCTGAGTTGTAGACTACAAATGACCACAGGACACTTATACAAAATGGGTGCAGATAGCATCTTGCGAAGGTATGTGTTAGAACACGAAAGATGAAGAATTTTAGCAAAATCCCATGAGGGAATAGTAGGAGGACATTACGTAGGAAAAGCTACCACACAGAAGGTATTGTGTGTAGGACTATGGTGGTCGACCATTCACAGAGACTCAAAGGAGTACTTCCAGAGATGCAATGTTTTTCAAAGGGTTGGTAAACCCAATAGAAGGGACAAGATGCCATTACGGCCACAGGTAACATTGCAGGCATTCGATAAATGGGCAATAGACTTTGTGGGACCAATCAACCCACCATCAAAAAGAATAGGAGAAAGGTACATTATTACCGCGACAGAATACCTGACAATATGGGCAGAAGCCGCACCAATGAAGGATTGCAGTGCAGAAACAGTAGCACACTTTCTATTTTAACAAGTAATCACTAGATTTGGATGCCCAAGAGTTTTTATGAGTGACCAAGGCATGCACTTCATTAAAAGCACTATTAATGCTATGACTAAATAGTTTGAAGTCCATCATCAGAAGAGCACACCATATCACCCACAGGAAAATGGCACAGTAGAATCATTTAACAAAATCCTTGAGAATGCACTGACAAAGATCTGTAATGTCAATAGAGATTATTGGGACCTCAAAATACCAGTTGTATTGTGGGCCTACAGGACCACGTGCAAGATTTTGACAGGGCACACGCCATTTAAACTAGTATATGGCCAGAAGTCGTGGTGCCATTAGAATTTCTGGTACCCAGTTTGCATGTAGCAACAATTACACACATGACGAAATGAGGCGCAGTACAGGAGAGACTAAATCAGTTGATGACCATGGAGGAAGATCGGATCCTAGCAAGGTTCCACAAACAAGTTTAGAAAGCAAGGGATAAATTTTGGCATGACAGACAGATCAAGAAGAAAAATTTCAAGGAAGAATATTTAGTGTTGATGTATGACAGCAAATCCATTCAGCACCCAAGAAAACTCATAATGCACTGGTTAGGACTGTACGAAGAAAAAATTGTCACAGATGGGGGAGTTGTATAGTTGAAAGACTTAGAAGGAATAGAACTCAGAGGGATGATTAAAAGGAACCGACTAAAGTTGTACAAGGACATTCGACCACCCACAACTTGAAAAGTCACTGTGTGGTAAAAAAAAAATGGATATTAATCGATACCAACAGAGGTACAGTGCGTCGAAAGAAGGAGTATGCATGATAGGAATACAAAACTGGAGAGGAAAATACCAACGTCCAGGTCAAAATGGAAACAAGGGGGAAAAGTAACGATGGAAAAAGCAGTATGAAACGACGAAGGTATGCAGAATTGAATGTCGGAAAGGACCGACGGGATGCTTCATTAATCGCACCAACTAGAGATGGCAAAGGAGAGTAATGGAAAGTAGGAAGGAACTGGAGGTTCATTGAATCCATAATAAATGTAGTGTCTTTGACAAGCTTCATACGATACCCATACAAAGCATGGACGCGGGAGCAAACAGCTTACTGGGAGACTAGAAAAGACAGAGAGTGATAGAGCCTACGGATCATAGAGCGAAGTTCACAGAGGTTACAGAGATCATTGAAGTCATAGAATGATTGACATTCACCACCATGGAACCACCAAAGCAAGCAGAACCAGGCCAAACTACCAGACACTCCAGAGTTAGAACTAGGGCACAGGTACAATCGCAGGAAAGAGAACAGTAGCTACCAGAGATCGTCTTTGTCGACGAAATCCCTTCACCAGATACAACATGGATGAACCCCACACCTGTGGTAGAATAAACCCAATAGCCAGCACATGAGGGCATGAACGTGGATATGTCGACAGAGGAACAGGAGCAACAAAACCAAGGCATAGGAAGCCTACCACAACCAGAGAACCCTGAAGCTCTGAGAGTCAATGGAACGGCTACAAATCAGGAAACAGCAGTCGAGCCAGACGAATCTCAAACAACTATGCCAGACCACCCACAGGAAGGAGCAGTGGAAGATGTCACGGGCTAGCTAGAATAGTATGTCGAAGAACAATTGATGGAGGCTGGAACCTTGAGTTAGCCACTACCAAAAAAGGACAAGCAGAAGGTCCCTAGGTCACCACGCAAGCAACCCGTTGCAGCCATTGTTTTGTTGCATATACCAGAAGGGTTAAGGGTGAAATCAAACTTGCTAGGTTATGTTGAGAAGTTAAAATACTTGGACCATGATGTAATGGACACAGACAAGTTCCCAGAGTTCACAAATAAATTCTACCTACAGACTGTGGGTCTAGATGCATTTGGGGAACCAGTTAATCAACCACTCCAGTGGGAAATAGGACTGGAAAAAATGGGGATTTTAGGTCTGCTAGAGCTACCACACTTTGGCAAAGGACAGTACACAAATAGTTGTGTCAAACAATTGATGGCACTCACACATGGCAGGGATATATGGTTTCACAAGCTCATCTCGATAGACGTAGATCTCATTACACACATTACAAGGTTGTCAATCTGGGGTATGGATCCCGCACAATTTCTTGATGACAAAACAAAGGAGACAGCACTCACATAAGAGATGAAAAATAAATATGGCACTGACAGGGGGATGCGATGAATCATCATCAAAAGGATCAATGATGTCGCGACACAAATGGTTGCAAAAATTATCGCTTGCAAGATGCTAAGAAAATGTCACAAGGAGGAAGTCTCGGCTGGGGTCATCGCAGTTGCGGCACAATCCGTCGAGGGCACCAAAGTTAGTTGGGCACCCTATCTTTTGAATTTGTTTCTCAATGACTACAAGGATGTGCAGGATCTAGGAACAAAATTTCATTACTCATGGTTGCTCATGTTAATAGCCATTATGGGATGGAAGGAACCCAACTATGTATTTTTCGCCACTAGACCCAAACCTAACCATGGAGCGAGATATTTATCGCTTAGCGTCGCGTCAAACGCCAGGATCAGAAATATGAACGCATCCATATTCGAAGGATATCTACGCAATCTATAGAAGGCCATTGAAAACCTCTGGAGAATAACACCACAGGTCATCACGTACTATCGTGACATCACCAACCTCAAAGCTACTTGACATGCGATGTATATGCAAGCGCAGAAGGACCCGAACAAGTCGTGGCTACAATTGTGCTACTACATCTTGTAGGGTGACATTGAAATGGTTATCAAAGATTGGGAAGATGACTAGAAGATTCCAATCCTCACCTAAGACATACCTGCAAGCACAGTGAAGGAGGAGGAACGGTAGGAAGAAACACAACCTCAGGAAGTCCCAGTGCCCAAGAAACTAAGGACGGGCCAGACCAAAACAAAGCAGATGAGACAATGGATAGATAAGATGGGGACCCAGAAGGGGAAGAAGAATAATTTGCAGCCAGCCCAAGTACAGTAGAAATAGGTCGAGGCAGCACAGGGGACTACACCAAGTCCCAATCCACAAGAACCAGGCTTGACCAAGAGGCCCGCTACTCAGATGGGGGGTGCGCGTAAGAATATGAAGGCATGGAGAACACCTCCAGAAGACACAATCACAGAGGATGATGTAGACATGATAGCCCAAATGGTTCAGGATCGTACAACTAGGGATTTTGAGAATGTTGTACACCACAGGGACAGAATTCAAGAGGAGCTGGCAGACACGCAACAATTCCTCAAGCACATCGAGGAAGTGCAGGTAGCAGGCAGCAACATAGGAACAGGGTCGTCAATGTCACAGACAGGAGAAGGATCGGAAGCAGGTAAGCGAGATACAATCCACACAATACCGCAGTCGAGTGAAACATTCCACATTACACCCAGCATGTTGCGCATGGATGATATCGTGGGGCAGACACCCCTAAAGGACTTATCTCAACTCCAATATGTATTTCCGTGAATACCATCCAAAGCTCTACATAAATTACAGGTTAGTGTTACCCAAGAAGTACAGACTCATGATCACACAGACATAGCCGAATTACAGCAGGTAAAAGATAAACGGTATGCACTGGAATTGATATACGAGCAGGCCAAGCTCAAGACTCAAGAGGAGAGGGAGCGTGCAAATGGATTAGAACAAAAATTGGTCGAAACTTATGAGAAGATTCCAAAGACTGCATAGAGGGCCAAATTCATAGCAGTAGAGAAGATTGATCAGATTGCATAGGAAATCGATCAATATCAGAAGGATATTGATAATCTCTATGAGTAGCTCACACCTGCCACTCCACCAGAGGTAAGGGATCAAAGGAAGCAGGAGGCAATAGAGAAACTACAGGAGATAGTGCAACAAGTCAGCGCAGCAACCGACTTTTTCGATAAAACAGCACAACTTTGGAATAATCTAGAAGAAGATCAGCAAGTCCAACAATGAGACAAGGAAGAAGAAAGGATAAGTGCATCTATCCATGACCTCAAGTAGAGGTAGAAGACAATGCCCATCATGGAGCGCATCAAAGAGGCGCAGGATATGAAGAAACTACAGGAAGAACTCACCACTTCCCAAACGTAGAAAAAGGAGTGTTGGGCTCAAATGGAACCATTTCAAGAGCGAGCAGCAGAAGTCATTGCACAGGTAGAGGAAGCCAGGACATATATGGCACAAACCCAGGCAGAGTGCGCAAGGTTGATCAGTGATGAGATTGTAGTCCAAAAAGTAGATGCACTTAAGGAGAAGATTGTGCAAGCTCAAACACAAGCAGCGAAGCTCAAGGAGAAGTTCCAGGCGATCACCAGGGAGATCGATGAAGCACACAAAGGATAGGTGGCTCAGGATGAGCCACATGTCAGTGTTGGGGGGTTGTTGGAAGCAGGCCAAAGCGGAAAGAAAGGTGATTTTGGGAAAGAAGGCATGCACGAGGAAAGAGACAACTGGAAGAAAGAGCAGCATGTGCGCATGCATGGAAGACCTACCGACATTAGGGTTAGGGTTTTTACAACGTATTGTAATGGTTAGCAAGACAGAAATGCATAAATATAGATACCTAGGTCTTAGAGGATGTGTTGATTGATAGAGATGCGAAGAGATGGATGTTAGGAAGCGGATGTGATGTAATATTTTGATGTATGACCTAATTTTGTAAGTTGTTGAGCCAGAGAGGAATGAGGAGGGTAGATATTGAGGTTTATATCGTAGGCTGAGGATCCTGTTGTGATCTAGTCCACCTCATAATAGATCTCAATCCATTTGAGATAAGTTGTAAAGCGTGTGGCCTTGTAGTTTTAGAACGATTATAATAAAAGATCCAAGAGTGATCCGGATTATTTTCGGCACGAAATGAGATCGGAGATATAATAAAGAAATGCACAGAGATATCACAGATCCTCAATAATATAACAGAAATGTATCAGAGATGCAACCATAAACACAGATATACAATAATACACGATTTATATTAATGAAAGAAATTACAAAGACTGTAAAAATACAGAGTGAAAGACTTGCTAGAATGGTGGCAGCTTATCTCTGAGAAGAGATGTGATGGCTACTCGCATTCGCAAGAAGATGATTACAATGAGACTCTGAAGGCATTTTTACAATAAAAAAGAATGCCAAAAACCCTAGACATCCAAAAACTTAACCCTAGGAGATGAAGCACCAAAAGTCATGTGGGCCCCGTTTGGGTAAGTTAGTACATCAACTTCCCAAGGTTGTAACTTTTGCATACGATCTTTGTTTTAGGTGTATGATAGCTCGTTGGAAAGGTGTTGTTGAGGAGATTCAATTTGGGGGCTCAATTATTCCTTTGGCCATCATTGAGAACCTATATCTTGAAAAACCTTCATTTAGGCCCTTAAAATCGCCCCGAAAGTTAAAACCTGCTAAAAATAGTAAATTGCCAAAATTGCCAAAAAATTGTTTTGAGCCAGTCGAAAAAGGTGGGTGGCCATCGATATCCACCTAGATCAATCCTCCCTCCTTAGAAAGCAATGGTGTCCATTGCTTTGAGTTATCGGGGGAGAGGGAAAAGCATTTGTTGGATCTGCATCTTGGTGAGCTGCTTGTATTGTTGGAGACGTCGTGTTGCTTAGTTTGTGGAAGTCTGTCATGAACCTGTTAAAGCTGAGGTTGTTCCACAAGTCGAGATACATGAGAGGAAGGTGTGCAGAATGAATCTTTGTGCTTTGTTGCAACCTTGTCAACCTGCTTCTATTGGATAGAAGGTGCAAGGGGCGAGGCTGTAGTGGTTGAAATGTCCTTCTGTTCCGCTTTTGAACAGGTTGTAAAAAAGCTAAATTTTGCAGTAAGAGATACTACATTGCGACACTTTTTAGGTGGAACAATAGTTGGAACTACCTCTGGTATTCTGTAGAGATGACCCCCCAAAGTAACAATGACACTACGGGGTCGAGACTCATAAATAGCATAGTGTCTCCACATATATGGTTGGCCCAAGAGAACATCACAGACATCAAGTGGGGAAACATCACATAATACCTCATCCTTGAAGGGTTGGATGCCATATGACAATCGACACTGTTGGATGACACAGAGATCTCGTCCTTTCTGAAGCCACCCAATGTTGTATGGTTGCGGGTGTGGTGTTGTCGAAAATCCCAACTGTTTGACGACCTCTGTTGAGATGAGGTTTTTCTGGATTTTTCTATCAACAATAAAATGCAGTGGGGTCCCCTTCGCCCACATATGTGAATGAAAAAGGAGATCCCCCTCTTCAGGATCTGTTGGTTCTTTTGGTTGAATTGTTTCGGTCGCAACAATAGCAGTGAGGTCTGCATCAATGATATGTCCTTTACTAGTATTTTCAGAATCAGATTCTGATTATGGCGCCTTGTCTTTGATCTCAGCCACCAATAATTGTTTTGAGCGACATTCATCAGTGTTGTGCCAAGGGATTTTGTGGAAATCACACCATTTTCCGATGTCCTTCTTTGTCTTCCCGTGACCCTTCTTTTCCTGTGTCTTGGACTAGTTTTCGGGAGACTGTTTGTTAGGGTTGTCTTTGTCATACTTTGGTTGTTGTCAATTTGTAGACCCGAATTCCCATTTGTTCTGGTGCTTAAATTTCTGCTCAATTTTAACAGCATATCGATAAGCAACACCGAGTGATGAGATGTCCAGAAAACTCATTTCAGTCTGGATGTATCTATGTAGAGCCCCACGGTATTTCAGAACCAAATGTCACTCGGAGTCTTTGATACCCAGCTTGGTGCACAAGGTATGGAAGGTATTGGTGAACTCTGGAACTGCTTGGCCTCTCTCTTGTCATAGTGTGGTCCATCTCATGTACTAGTCCTCATAGTTGCCAACATGGTAACATTGTTCCTTTACCGCATCCACAAAAAAATCCCAAGTGGGATCGGCCCCATATATTCCAGACTCCTCTGTGGAAAAAATTTCTCCCAGTAAGATTCCCACCAATGTTTGACATGAGGGAGAGCTTTACGGAGTGCGAAGGTGATCTTTTCTTTGTTGGAAAAATTGCGAACGGAAAAATAACCTTCTAGCAGAGTTAACCATTTTTCTAGGGCTTCTGCATCTATCTATCCTTCAAATACAGGAATATCAAAATTAACTTGTACCTTGAAAGGAGAGGTGCCTCCAAAGTGGCCACTTGATGAATATGCACCTGATGCTATCGGTAGGCATTTAAGGATGTGTGCAAAATTCTCCATCATTTCGTCCTTCTGTCGTGTGAGAGCTTGCTCAAGCAACAGATTGATAGGATCGTCTGCTTCGTCATTTTTCTTTTCTTCCACCATTTAGGATTTATTGGGTGTGTGAGAGCGATTGTATTCAAGAGAGACAAGCTCGAGACCCAACTTTCTATACTCAGACCTCGTTGGGGACATGCACTGAAAAAACGATCAAGAGCAGCTTGCTCTGATACCACTGATTCGGATTATTTTCGGCAAGAAATGAGATCGGAGACATAATAAAGAAATGCATAGAGATATCACAGATCTTCAATAATATAACAGAAATGTATCAGAGATGCAACCATAAACATAGATACACAGTAACACACGATTTCTATAAATGAAAGAAATGTACAGAGACTGTAAAAATACAGAGTGAAAGACTCGCTAGAATGGTGGCAGCTTATCTCTAAGAAGAGATGTGACGGCTACTCGCATTCGCAAGAAGATGATTACAATGAGAATTTGAAGGCCTTTTAACAATAAACAAGAATACCAAAAACCCTATACATCCAAAAACCTAACCCTAGGAGATGAAGCGCCAAAAGTCATGTGGGCCCCGTTTGGGTAAGTTAGTACATCAACTTCTCGGGGTCGTAACTTTTGCATACAATCTCTATTTTAGGCGTATGATAGCTCGTTGGAAAGGTATTGTGGAGGATATTCATTTTGGGGGATTAATAATTCCTTAGGATATAATTGAGAACCTCGATCTAGAAAAACCTTCATTTAGGCCCTCAAAATGGCCCCAAAAGTTAAAACCTGCTAAAAATACTAAATTGCCAAAATTCCCAGAAAATTGTTTTGAGCCAGTCAGAAAAGGTGGGTGGCCACCGATATCCACCTGGATCAAAGAGATAGATGTTTGTGGGCATAGCCCATGGGGGGTGAACCATGGTAACAAATGTGTTATGTGATTGAATGTATGTATTTATTTATTGTCTTTCGTAGTTGTTGATATGATAAATAGATGAGTTGTTATATTTCCAGCGTAATCGTAAATGATATTGCATTACGTTAATAAGTTACAATAGAGTTATTAGCAGATAGTTCTCAAATCACACTCTCAATCCTAGGCTGTAAACACATGAGTATTGCAGCCACCCATTAATACTATCTCAGGTGAGACGACATGATGCACTCTATGCATTGCGTTGCCTTCTGGTTTATCAAGAGGGTCGATAGTTTTAGTGGCTTTGTTGGAACCCCAAACAGACATGAACCCTGGGTCATTCAAATTGAAGATACAAACTCAGACAGGATACTAAATAACCAACACTTAGTGCTATATCCAACACTAGTAATCTCTGACTATCCAAAACCTTTGATTCAAACTCTGTCATGAATTTTTCTAAATTTTCCTCTTCAGTAAATTTGGGAAATTGTCTTACTTCTATCCCAACCCATCTTACTACACGTGTAAATCTAGCGCACCTCCTAGTAGAGACTTCATGCAATATTTTCTGCCAGTTTTCTACTCCAATATCTGAATCTAACATATCGGAATTGATACTCCTCCAACTGAGTACTCCACTGCAGTTGGATTCACATAGTCTTCCTCTCGAGTAGTAGTCTCATACAATTGGTTGACATCATCCTCTAGAACATTGTCAAGGGCAGGTTCTACATATCTGTCACAATCCGATGGATCTAAAGGTGCTACTACCCTATAGTTCCTAGCTTCAAATATCATCTTCCTAGTCTTCAAATTAATTATGGCCTGATTATCAAAGTCCCAATCAATTCCCAATAGTGTTTGAAATGGTATAGATTCATCCACCATATACATTACTTCAAAATCTATTGTGGTACACACACCATCTAGATCCACTGGTGTATTCTTCAATATACCTATGGGAATCACTATCTGTTGGTTTTCTAGCTTCAACTGGATATTGGAATACCCTAGTGTAGGTTCTCCCATTGCTTCCCAACTCTACTTTGTAAATATGTTAACATATGATCCTAAGTCTAGGATAACATTTCCCATATTAAAGTCTCCTATATTCGCATTCAACCTAAACTCTCTACTAGTTCTTTTCTTTCTATGGACTTGATTGATATTCTTTGGTTATGTTCCTATCCCTTCTTCTATACTATATTTCTCAAGCATATTTTTAAACAAATCCATGGCATTCTTATCATTAAGTAATTTAAAGAAAGATTCCAAGAAATTCTTTAAGTTACTTACTTTCTTTGTTTTATCTCCCTTGTACGTATGATCCAAAGAATGAGGCATATCAAAAATAGGAGTATCATACCTCTACACAGTGTTTTATGTGGAGGCTTCATTCCCCTTCAGCAACTCCTTCTTTTCTTCCTTGAAAGTTTCATTTTCCTTCTTTGCATCAAATTGTTGTTATGGCTGAGTGTTCTTTTGAATCCATCATTGAGATTCCTTCTTCTGATCCTACGCATTTTATCCTGTCTTAACTCCTCCTCTAGTCACTATATTGATGTTCCTCCCAAGATCCCTTATTTCTGCAGCAATCCACTGAACATTCTGGTTATTTAGATTTCTCTTCTCCTGGATCTTTATCATTAACTTTGGACACTACTATGTCATGTGATTTGTTGTGTGACAATACATACATGTTGTTGTTGGTTGAGGAAAGTCTATGTCATAGTGTCCTTTTTGTTGACAATTATGACAGATAATAGGGCCTCTGCCTCTTCCCATTCCATCTCTTCCTCTACCTCTGAATCCTCCTATGTTCCCCTCTGGATCCATGTTTTGTAGATGATATTGGCGTGCCTGATTATACTGCAGGGTTTGTTGAAACTGTGGCACTGCTTGAAATTATTGTGCATTGCCAAACTATGGTGTAGTTTGCCTTCCATAAACTCAACCTGCATCATGTATGCATCTGAGGTTCTTTCCTTCATTAACTCCGGAGTTCTACAATTTTTGTCTTTATTTCCTACTGACTTACAAAATTTACAGAATGTACTCTTCGGTTATGTCTTATACTTCTTCATCATAGGGCAGTGATAAGGATCATGCCCATGTGTCTTGTATATTTCACACCAAGTCCCTCCTGTAGGCAATGGTTTTGGCAGTGCTACTCCCAGATACTGCACAAATGTAGGTGCTTCTCTGGTTCTTCTCTGGTTCTTCTCTGGTGCTACTCCCAGATACTCACACATGAAAAGGTGCTTCTCTGGTTCTTATGATCCATCCCCATGAAACTCTGGTAATCTTATTGTTATATCTACACCTGCCATTGTTGAATGTGTTGTACTTGATCCACGCGGTACTACCATCTATGTATTGTTGTTCAAACTTGAGCTCCCAATGGTGTTTCTAATGGTACTTCCACTTGTACCACTACTTGTATTGTTGTTGGTACTCCCACTTGTACCCTCACTTCTATTCTGATCTCCTAGGTTCCTCTGACCGTCAATCACCGGCTCTCTAAATAGTTATTTCTTTGTTGTTGTGTTAGTTGTACATGGGGTTGTAGGTTCTACACGAATTTGGATCTAGAAGGGGGTATTTGCTTCCTCATTAGATCCCACTCCTCTAGTATTTATTTCATATGTGGTGTGTAGTATTTCTTCAATGTGCTCCACAGCACGGGGATCCTCTACCTCTTCTTCATCACTCGCTAAGCCTTCCCTCTCGGCTACTGTTATTTTCTTCTTATTGAGCTTATACTAGTAGGGTATTCCACTACATGTCTTCCCTGCCTTCTACATAATTTCTTGGATCTCCTCTTGATCCATCATAATGGCATATTTCTCTTTACTGTGTTCTTCCCCTAACTCCCCCATGCATGCAGGGCAGTTTAGTTGTATGATTCCATGGTTAATACCCCTTTATCATGAAATAATCTTTTGATCGAAGTGTACAATGTCCTGGTGTACCTTCCCCCTGGGCCCTTAAGAAACTCGTGTTCTACTATATTGTAAGACTTAGATGTATCTACTACAAACTCAATGATATACCCCACTACAATGTTGTCTAACCAGAAATATATTGCGCACATGAATTTGTTATTCACCCTTTTCAACTGCGTGATATTTTATTCTATCCACTCCACTGATATAACTCTATTTTTCGGATGGGTATATTTCAACCGTGTTATCCACTTTTGCAATAGCATGGGAAACGCACTAAAGAAACTCTCATGTATTTTGTTGAATATGTATCTTTCCAGATATTGTCTTGGCTTAACCTCGAGATTCTATTATCTTTATGGGCAAATTCTATTTCTTGAATTGTCAACCATCTTTCGATCTTCGCTTTCGTGGGGTTCCAACCTAAAAACATCCCCTTTCTTAAGCCCTCGCACTATACTGTGTGATACATCTCTCCTGATCTAATATTTTGAGTTCTAACTAGCAACAGAACCATTGTTGGCTTACTATGGGCTGACCTAGGTTCTCACTACAGGATTACCAACTCCCCTTCTAGCATCGGCCCTTCTGAATACTAGAAGGCAACACAGCGCACAAAATGCATTATGCAGTCTCACTCGAGATGGCTTCTATGGGTGGTCGCAGGACTCAAATGTCTGCGACCATGGGATGGGATGTGTTTCTCTCAGAAGAATCTAACCTACTTACTATTAACCTTCAATCCTCATTAGATTTTATTCCAAACCACTGCCACGACTATTATACTAGGACAGTATTAATAATTCTGGACATATTTGATCTTAACCAAGTATTCATATATGGTAAAAAATGATTCTGATATAACCACTAGCTATAGAATTCATTTATTTAGAGCTATTCTGCAGATCCCATTAGTTTATTCTTACTACGCATTGTTCATTCCTTTAACAAGCAACATATTCATCATAAAAACTCAATAAAGTAAATGCAATCATAAACACTGCATACAGACACATAAAACACATATATATCGTGGTTCACCCCGCCGCCCCCCGGGGCTACGTCCACAAATATTTGTCGGTTCTGCTCTTTATTCATATTCCTGCAAAATTCAGTGCTACACACTCTACATTTATCCCTCCATTACACATGATCTCTGCATATTTCAACAGTTCTCACCACACTGATAACTTCTCACTCATCCACTATCAGATTGTCTAGAAAGGCTAACTCACTACTCGTCAACCACAACCTTTACAGTCCTAATACATTCTACTTGTACAAAACTGGTACAAAGCCCTTACAAAAACCCTAACCCTAAGTGGATTAGGTTTGTCCACTTTCTCCTTGACTTAATCTCAGCTATTCCTTGATCCAACCGTTGCTCCAAGTTGGCCCTTGTCCACTTGCCAACTATTCTATAGTATTTTTTCCACTTTGTAACTACTTTTCTCAGCGCTGCTTTTTCCTCTTTTTTCGGTGCCACTTTTCCTTTATTTCCAATGTGCTCCCTTATTTTACGACGTTGCTTTAATTCCTTCAAAACTTTTTCGATTTTTCCAAAAATTGTCCTGCACCAACATGGATCTCTTATGCGCACTTTGGAGTGATATTGTGGATGCTTTTCTTATTTTGGTGGATGTTTCATGAATATAGGGTTTCTTCATGCATAGAAAATTGGTCTAGTAAGTGGTCTTTTCCAAGTATTTATGTTTTGTTCATGGTATTTAAGTAAATTATCTATTAAAGTGGTAATAAGTGCATGTTATCTTATTTCCTTTGATAACTCTTGGTACAAACCCTAAGGAAAGATCAAGATTGTTTATCCCCTTCCTTTGTTTGTCCATATTAGTTTTGTTGAAGCATACAAGGTCAATATTAGGGATCGTCAATGGACATCCCCCTAAC
This sequence comes from Picea engelmannii, assembly GCA_009831015.1. NCBI lineage: Eukaryota > Viridiplantae > Streptophyta > Pinopsida > Pinales > Pinaceae > Picea > Picea engelmannii. The sequence goes on along the minus strand of ML783092.1, from coordinate 152,359 downwards.
CTTGTATTTGATGTTGAAATCGGGGTTTATGAGAGGATAAACTCTTGGATTTGTTTCTTAGAAGGTTTGACCTAGGCTTATGATTGGATAATCCTAGGGTTTTTATCTTCAAGTCTTATTTTGTCTTTAGCCTCCATTGAAGGTGATGTATTGACTCCACATGCCCATAAATTCAAGACAACACTAGTCTTTCTCATTTGCAAGTGATATACAACCCTAGTTTAGCTCTCTCTCTCTCTCTCTCTCTCTCTCTCTCTCTCTCTCTAATGATTTGCATTAATTGTTTGGAATCATCTCTAACATAATCATTGTTGCAATAATTGCATTTTCAGCCATTAGGGCTTGTCATATTGCACTCAATTAATATAGTTTCATGTTATTTATTCATGCAATCATTGGTGGATGGTTTGCAGGTCTTTTCATTGTCATTTTCCATATCTTCATTCATTTTCCTGTTGATTTAGAGCTGGTATATTGTTAGTGACACGTCAAGATATTTCATAAATGCTAGTGACAAGCATCATTAGATCAAGATATTTGGTGATGGTTAGTGACTATACTTGTTATTTTGAGGTCATTTTGGTGATGAGCATTAGGATATTGTTGCCAAGTTCAGCTGCAAAAATAGGAATTGCGATGGGATTAAAAAGGTTGTCACTAATTTTGTTTCCAAAACTCTTATGCCTCATAAAAACAATTTAGTGTGTTTATATATAACAATTTAGTGTTCTTTCCTCCATGTAGAGGAGGAAATAATGTGAGTCACGCATGAAAGAAGACCTAACCATGCTAGGGTTAGGGTTTTGGTAAGAATATGTAATGGATAGTAATCCAATAACATGTATAAATAGGTACCTAGGAGGTCTAGGTGGGGGTTCGATTATTCTCATTCGGAAGTGGTCTAAGGTTTTGTTCTATTGTTCGGAGGTTTGTAGTTGGATGTCATGTTTTTTGTCATTGTTACTCCGATATATTTTTGTAAGTTGTTGAGATGAGGAGAGGGAGTAAGGTTATATCTTAAGGGTTAGATCACAGGCTGAGGAGCCTGGTGCAATCTAGTCTGCCTCAATGTAATATCTTGACCTTATTGATGGAGAGTTGTAAAGCGTGAGGCGTTGCAGTTTTGGAACCATAATAATAAAATAGCAGAGCAGCAAAATCTTTGTGGACATAGTATAGGAGGGGTGAAGCAAGGTAGATCATGTGTTATGTAATTGAATGTTATGTATCTCTTTTGTTGATTATTGATTAGATGTTAGATAAATGAATGGATGAATTAGTTAGATATGATATTTTACATGCATGAGTAAGAATGACAGATTAATCAAGATCAATGAATGCTAGATTAAATAAATGAAGACTACAGAGCTTATTTTCAAATCCCCACTCACTTCCCAGGTTGCAAGCATCTGAGCATTGCAGCCACCCATAGAACTATCTCAGGTGAGACTACATCGTGCGCCCTGTGTACTGCGTTGCCTTCTAGTTTACCAAGGAGTCTGGTAGTTTTAGAGGGATTTTGTTAGAATCTTGTTCAAAGATGAACCTAGGTCAACTTATGACATGAAAGTAAGATTAGGGCAGATAAAGTAAATAACCAACAAATGGTTTTGTTTCTGGTTGGAACAGAATGGGATTGAGTGAATGAGATCTGTCGAAGAAGCGTAAAAATAATTTCAGATCTAGCGGCAAAACGTTAAAAGAATGAGAATATAAAAGGGGATGTTGTAATATCCCCAGGTAGAACCCCAACTATAAAGGTAATAATGTACTTAAGCTGGTGAGTTGTTTGATATATTTTGACATGCATCTTCCATGGTGTAGTGCGTGGATGTATTGCGCAGTAAAATGATGAATTGGGCACATTCCAGGACATCGCGCACAGCATATTAAGTGTGTGCGATATTGGGGCCAGGGAGCCTTTATGTATATGTTGTGTTTTATAGGCTAGTGAGCCAATTATTATAAGCTAGGATGCTTATGTTTTGATTAGGTTGGAGAGCCTAGATGTTAAAGGCCAGTGCGCCTACTTTGTATATGTCTCATAATTAATATAAATACATCATTGTGTGCAAACTGACCACGATAAAAGAGATGGGGGACTAAACTCCACTAATCGGGGAAAGGGTGGGGGCCAAAAGTTAAGGAAAAGGGGATAATCTAGGGAGCTTAAGCAAAAAAGGAATATTATATTAATATTTATTAAAGTATAAAGTATGGATAATTATGTTATCCTAAGTTCTAAAGTTGGGGACAAGTGGGCCAAAGTAGCTCCCAACATGAAAAGTGTCAAGTTGGGGACATGCATACATATTGTGGGGACTTAGTTCATTTCCATCACTTCTTACCATCATCTTTTCCATGATTCCTTCCATCATTCAGCGATGGTGCCATGACCATTTTTCACTCACGCAGTCAATTATCCTCCATACTTCATGTCACTATACCGGAGCTTGTAACCATGGCCATATAGGTTTGTGTAGCTTGTTATTCTGTGGGATATTGAAGAGGTGGGTTGTCAGGCCTGTGAGTAATTTCTCTCTAGGTGAGAGAATTGTTGGGAGGTGACTTTCTGAAGGTGTTGAACTGTAGCTACAGGGCTCTGAGACTTCATGTTTGGCCTATTGTTGAAGCCCTGGAAGGGAAGTGGGGCAGCCAAGGGACTGTTGAGCAGAGAAGGGGCACACATCCTTGGGTGGGACAGGCATGTGGGGAATGAGAGACTGTAGGCTGTTAGTTTGAGTAGGCACATGTGACGGAGTCTTTCCTATTTTCCATGAGCCATTAGCCTAGTTAGGAACCCTTACCCGGGTGGAGTTTAATCCCATCTCGGGGGTGACTCACTATTGAGAGTGATGAATAGTGTGGTTGTTTATGGATAAATCCGTAAGTGCGGACACAAACCGATCTCCCTAGATCCACCTGGATCTAGAACAAAACATGACAGAATAGGACGCTTTCCTTAAGTTTTTAATATTGAATTTACTAAGAGGCAAGAATAAGTAACATACCTTATAATCGCTTCCTATAGTCTTTGTTGCTCCCGCTTCGCTCCAGTGCTCTTGTGCAGTCAATATCAAAACAA
>ML783092.1:135431-148744 GCA_009831015.1 Picea engelmannii | reverse complement strand
CCTATATAGCAACCTGCGGAAATTTCTCTTTATAAGGTTTTTACATAGGAAAATGCAACTTCTTTTCTCAGGAAAAGTTCTTCTTCCTTCTCTCTTCAGGAACTCAGGCCACTGTGACCTCTCTAAAGGCAATAGATAGGTTTGCATCATTAACGATCATAGGGATGACGAAAATAATGTGTAACAGTGGTCTAAGGCTAGGAGGTTCGTGGAAGGTTTGCACGTAGTTGGTGACATACTTACCAAGATAAGTGCCAATTGTGTGATAAATTTACATGTTGCATTGTTATTTATGTGCATATTTTTTATGGGTTATCATATGCATGATTATAACTGTTATTATTTTTATGGGTATTTCCTGTATATGTTGCATGTATGTGTTTACTGTTATTTCAGTATGGATTCGTTTGTTTATAGATATATTTGTCTGTTTATGTTTTATATATAGAGCTTCCACAAGAGTGTTGTGTGTGTATGTTTTAAATGCATGCAGTTAGAAAATTCTATGTGACCTAGCTCAGAATAGAAGTTGGGTATGTTACAATATGTTCCGCAAAGAGAATAGATGTGTTCTCTAGCGTAGCGTGGCCCAGCATGGATGGTCGGGGACATTACAAAATGGTTTCAGAGCTAAGTAAAGTGTCTGAGCTGTAGCATTTCTCAGCTTGTGGGTGGTTGGGGGTGCTACAATATGGTATCAAAGCCAGGTTTTCAACACTGAGACTGGATGAATCGAACAAGTCGAGTTGAAGTGAAATTTCACAGAGGTTCTATTTCGAAGTGGCCAAATTTCGAGTTGCAGAGCGTCTAGCTACAATATGGTACTGAAATTGGGAAAGAGCCCCAATTTCGGTTGGTAAATTCATGGGGAAATGGAGAAATTCGGCCAAGTGGTGAGATATTATTGTTTTAATATCTGTTCTAGCAAATTCGAACCTAGAATTGGTCGAATTTGAAGTTACAGAGAAGCCGTGACAGTTGGAGTGAGATTAGTAAATAAAATTCTCAATTCATGAATTGATTCGGGGAAATTCGTTCCAGAAATGTCAACCCACAATGATTTGTTGTTGTAGAGGATGAATTGGTGTTATCGGGGTGAAATTGAACGAATTTCGTGGTTGCAAAATTATCTATGGTAAATTGGGGAAAGAATTAGGAAAAATCCCCAATTTATACAACGGAATTCATGAGGAATAGAGGTGCATAAAGATGAATGTGCACAGTTGGGCGCACCAAAAATTCATGTGACGCGGTAAAAATCTCGGGATAGGTAAAATTTAGCATTGTGCGGCAAGGTATTGGCGTGCTGATGCATGCATTAAATTTTGGTGTTGCACGGGAAAAATATGGTGTGAGGGTGAGCGCGGAAAATTTTGACGCCGCACGGAAAAATCTTGGTATGTGGGTGCACACACTAAATTTAACATTGCCCTGTGTGCACACACATAGTAATGGTGCACTGGGTGTATGCAGTATTGGTAGAGCGCAAAGGAGTTGGTTGGCACGTGTGCAATATGAGTATAAGTTGTCTCACAACAGTGTAATCAATGGTGCACGCATATTATTGTGTGTGGTGGGGGCATATTGAACTTTAGCATGGTGCAATGCATAGAGAGAAATGCATGTGGAATATCAGTGCACAATACAAAGACTATGCATAACAAGTATCAGTGGAAGAACCAAAACTGTGTGCAGCGCAAAAGTAGTGCGCGAAAGTTATTGGCGTGACGGAGAAGAAATGCATAGTGGTTATAGGTGCACAAAAGCATGATTTACCTTGTGGTGTTGTTGTGCACGATAAATATGGGTGTATAGGTCAAATTTTTGTGTGTGCAAAGTCGTTTGGAAGGCGAAAAACAAGATAAAGCAGCGGATTACTGCGACATTTTATACTGTTTGAACGTCATATTTTTTGCAGTGCATTTTGAGGGCTCTCTCGTGTCACTGGGTATATCTATAGAAAATGTTGGCTAGATTTGGTTTGTTTTGGGGTTTGGTGTTGAATGACTGGAGGAACGGAGGTGATAATTGGGCTATGGAGTCTGGAATGAAAAATGCATTATTGGAACATTGAACTATCAAGAGGAGAAGGCTAATTAAGGCAATGAGTCTGAGTTTAATAGAAAATTTGCATGGTATTAGAGGAAAAAGAAACACACAACCACATCGGAGCATTATTTAAAATGAATTCAGAGTTGGTTTGAGAAGAAATAAATATAGTCTAAATTGCTAAGCCGAGAGCATCTCAGAGATGAAATCTGGGTTTTATATTCCTCTGATTCAGATAGATGAAAGTGAAATATAAGCTTACAAGAAACACATACTATGAAAGAAAACAAGACTCATATCACCACCAGTCAAAATCTTTTCATAAACAGTCCAAAATTCATTTCTCCATTTATATATTCATTTTAATCCCAAAATTACAAAAAAAAAAAAAAAGTCTTCCTACACAGAGGGCAGGTTCCTTTCCCTTTTTCTTCCTTGAGATAATATATATAGAGAGGAATTAATTGCAGAATTTGAAACGCTCGAACTTCCACATATTTCTAAAAATAGAGATAAGTTACAAAAAGGGAATGATTTAAAATAACAGTTACCCATTTTAAAGGGACCGTTTAAGAACAGGTCTATCATCTCTGGGGCCCCTTTCCTCTACTACCAACTGTCCAAAATTTGATGAAATGTACTTAATTTTCATTTGAGGACTCATTTTAGCGTAGTGATCTCCTCCTTTAGAGTATCTAACCAGACCGGTTGATCCTCTCCAACACTTTCAGTTGTTTTAGTTGTGGTTTATTTCTTATGTCGCTTGCTTTGTTTCTTCTTAACAGCTCCCCTGTTGATGACCAGATCCCTCATAATGGGATTCAGCCCGACTTCTGATTTCAAGTCTGTAGTAGGTTTTGTGTGGAATTTAGTCATTATTATATGCGCAATTACCCTTTCCTCCTTACTCGTAGGTAAATCTACCATGTTGCCTAAATAACCAGTCTCACTGGATATAGCTTTGTCCATGTACCTCAACTTTGTGGACATCGAAATGCTTTTACAGAGATCAGAAGGTCGAGAAAATTTGGAGATTACTCCATTTATGGATAAGATGATGCCTCCATACTTGAGAATTGGTAGTTATAGAGTCCCAATCATGAATCACAGATAGACTTATGTACAAGTGTGTTATTTTCCATGCTCGGCTAATCTATTTCAAATTATTAGCTTTTGAGTTTGTTACATGAAGGCGTTCACCTGACATAATACGGCTATGAAGTGTCGAACGAGTGAAACGGGGTGATATGACTAGCCGTCACCCGTCCCACGAGTGGTGGTTTTGACATATTGAAGCACGTGACATCGGGACTTTGGCGAAAGTGGTTTCGGCAACCCCCCTTTCACCTCGATGTATCTCTAGAGGCGCCATGCATCTATTTTAAAAACCATTATGGTTTTCCTGGTCCTCCAAACTATTAATCTTCCGTGATGATGTAGTTCTTGCTAAATTCTCATACTTGGATCTTATCTAAAAATATTTTTGCAGAGTAAAAACTTTGAGTTATTAACAGGTGAGAAGGTTGAAGTCTAATTAAAATAAGCAGAGGTACTCAGGGAAAGAGTGCTATGGCAAAATATTTCATAAGATGATCAAAAGCCAAGACCACAAAAATGTCAAGGTGTGAATATGAGTGCAACCATAAAATCTTGGGAGGCAACTACAGGAAGTCCTCTCATGTTAGTCAAGTATTCAATGGAATCTGGACAGAGGAATAGATCATGTAATGAATGAATTAGTGAAAGTGCAATCACTCCCAAACAAACCAATATACAGATTAAGTAATACATTGGAGTTAAATATTTTATAAAAGGAATTGACTACATGAATGACAGTAATCAGATAAAGAAAGAGGTTTATTGCATATTGGATAAGGGGTGCATCATATCCATGGATTAGCTATGTTTTTTATAATAATGCTTCCCTTATGGTTATCAGTGTGTGTAGTGGAAGCATGGTATGAAGGGCATTATTTATGATATGATAGAATTGGATTGTGCAAGGCAGGTCAAAATCAGATTGGTCAAGACAAGGAAAGTAATAGATAACAAGCAAATCCAAGTACTGATATGATCAGTTAAGGAAAGGATAAATCAAGTACCTCAAGAAGGAACTTGGTGTTAACTATCCTAGGTTACTCATAAAACATGACTAGAAATAGAATTGGGTCATGTAGGAGTTGGATCAAAGGGATCCAGAAGATAAATGGATGTTGAAGATCCAAAGTCTATAAGACAACAAGATTGGAATCATAATCCATCCAAGTATGAGTTGGGATAGATGGATCCATGAAATAAATAAAAAGTTGAAGCTTAATATCAGTTCAGTATTTGGATGGAAAATAAAAGGCAGCTAAGAGTGTTTTGGCTAGAAAGTGCTCAGATCATAAATATCCATGCACAGTAATTACAGTGAAGAGCACTTGAAGGTTCAGGAATCCGGAAGAATGAAAGACTTATGGGATTAACAAGGAAACATGATACAGTAAGAAATAATTTGTTTCAATTACTATAGCAGCAAGTAATTTATGGCTTGTTGGGACAACCATAAAGTGAGAATGCTTGCATGTTTGCAAGTGTTGCTAATAATGTGGTTGCATATGAAAGAAAGTAGCAGAATGATGGAATGTTGATTATAAGACTGATAAAGAAGCATGAGAACTTCTATAGTCATCAGCTAATCAGGTAGCATTAAACTTGTTTAATGGCAGCCATGCAAGTAAGTATCTCTCTTTTGGAAATTATGTTGTGTAATTGCCAAAGGGAAATATAGGTAAGAATTTCCTCAAAATTGAATTTTAAACTACGCTGCATGGTATTGTTTAAGTGCATTGACAGGATTAAGTTACCACTAGGTGTGGTAAAGGCTAGAGGCATGATATAGTTATCAAAGATTTTAGATTTTGAATGCACACACTGACATAGTAGCATGTCATGTTAATTTGGTTATGAGACAATAACCACAGAAAATAAAAGATAAGAACTTGTTATAGGAATGATGCTAAGAAATCTAGTCATGTATGTGATCAGGACATAGTTGGATATGGCAAGCTATGGTTATGGAAAGGTTATGTGCCACACAAATACCCAATGATCTTCCTACTTTAAATAAAACTTGGACTGCAACCTTTTTGCTAACACTAATAAACACTACATAATTGTATTCTTGGTGTAGTGTTCAGGTCGAAAAGGAAGGCATCCAAGTAATTGTGAAGACAATGGGAAGTGTGTGGAGATGTGTCAAGACATTGGCTAGATTTCCAATTTATGGGTGGTGAGATACATGACTTGGATAAAATTCATTCTGAAAATCAATGCAAAGGTGCATGGAATAAATAGGCATTGAAAGTTGCACTCATGCCTGGTAAGTGGCAGAGTTGCACTCATACATGATGGAATTGTATAATTAAATGCATTTTGCAAAATGCATTTTGTGAGTGCATGTATATATGCTTTTGCATGGAAATAATTATACTAATGGTTGAAATTTTTCTAACTCAATAATTTGAGAACCTTTCATGAACTATTAAACATTGCGACAGGAAAGTTGCAAGTGAGGTAGCTCCAGGAATAGTGACTACAGAAAATTTCTATTTAGAAAACTAAAGAAGCGAACTTATGATTGTTAATTATGAACATGCATATGCATAGGATGATGAGTCATTCTATTTTCTTAAACTATTTGGTAATTGTAATTGAATTGCTAGGTGTAGGCAATTCTAAGAATCATTACATAAGGTGACGTGCATGATGAATTATGATATACAAAAAATACTGACAATTTGTTGGTTGTATGCAATATAAATAGGATGTCATACTTGGTAAAAGTCGAATTCCTTATGAAATTGATTTGATTTAAAAAATGGGATTTTTATAATGCTCTCTCATGATAATTGCATGTGTATGATGCAGATGAGATGATAATGATTAAAGTGGGAACTCCGGGAGCCATGGTGCTCTGAGACTTCCTGTTTGGCCTGTGTTGGAGCCCTGGAAGGGAAGTTGAGAAGCCAATGAACTGTTGGACAGTGAAGCTGCATACTACCTTGTGTTATACAGGCATGTGGGGAAGAGAGATCGTTGGTTGGAGTGTTGTTGAGGTTTGGTAGCTTGGCCTAGACTATGTTGATATTGATTGTGGGTTGTGGTTATCTTGGGAAGCCATTGTCATGATGGATTCATATCCCATGCTTGGGAATGGTATGTTGTTGAGGGTTTATCAACAGTGAGATATAAGGTTGGGTGGAACGTCATGGATCTACAGCCAGTTGTTGCTTCAATGAAGTATAATTGAAGCATGTAATAAGGAACAATGAGCTGAATTATTTCCTGAACTAGCTCTATGGAATAGAGCAATTGACTTCAAGTTGCAATATAAGTACCATAATTAGTGCCGGAAAGTAGAGCACTAGATGGGTAACAAGCTTTCAATAGCTAAATCTTGGAGATTTTAAAGAATTTGAATGGTACATGGTATATAATGCACTGAGGATTTTTGAAAATTTTGTTTTATATGTATACATGATGCACTGAGGACAGTGCATAAATAAGGGGAGGGGATTGTAATATCCCCAGGTAGAACCCCAACTGTAAAGGTAATAATGTACTTAAGTTGGTGAGTTGTTTGATATATTTTTACATGCATCTTCCATGGTGTAGTACACACATGTACTGTGCAGTAAAATGATGAATTGGGCACAATCCAGGACACCACGCACAGCATATTAAGTGCGCGCGATATTGGGGCCAGGGAGCCTTTATGTATATGTTATATTTTATAGGTTGGTGAGCCAGTTATTATAAGCTAGGATGCTTATGTTTTGATTAGGCCGGAGAGCCTAGATGTTAATGGTCAATGTGCCTACTTTGTATATGTCTCATAATTAATAAAAATACATCGATGTACGCAGACTGACCATGATAAAAGAGATGGGGGACTAAACTCCACTAGTCAGGGAAAGGGTGGGGGCCAAAAGTTAAGGAAAAGGGGCTAAGCTATGGAGCTTAAGCCAAAAAGGAATATTATATTGATATTTCTTAAAGTATAGAGTATGGATAATTATGTTATCCTAAGTTCTAAAGTTGGGGACAAGTGGGCCAAAGTAGCTCCCAACATGACAAGTGTCAATTGGGGACATGCATACATATTGTGGGGACTTAGTTCATTTCCATCACTTCTTACCATCATCTTTTCCATGATGCCTTCCATCATTCTGTGATGGTGCCATGACCATTTTTCACTCACGTGGTCAATTATCCTCCATACTTCCTATCACTGTACCAGAGCTTGTATCCATGGCCATATAGGTTTGTGTAGCTGGTTATCCCGTGGGATATTGAAGAGGCGAGTTGTCAGGCCCATGAGTAATTTCTCTCTGGGTGAGAGAATTGTTGGGAGATGACTTCATGAAGGTGTTGAACTGCACCTACAGGGCTCTGAGACTTCTTGTCTGGCCTGTTGTTGAAGCCCCGGAAGGGAAGTGGGGCAGTCAAGGGACTGTTGAGCAGAGAAGGGGTACACTTCCTTGGGTGGGACAGGCATGTGCAAAATGAGAGACTGTAGGTTGTTAGTTTGAGTAGGCACCTATGATGGAATCTTTCATGTTTTCCATGAGCCATTAGCCTGGTTAGGAACCCTTACCCGGGTGGAGTTTAGTCCCAGATTGGGGGTGACTCACTGTTGAGAGTGATGAATGTAAATGTGTTGAACCTGCATAGAACAGATATAGCTAGAAAATACCACACACATTTGCAGAGAGAAATTGAGAATGAAGAAGCAAGAGAGAAAGAATGGAAGAATTCTCATTAACCGTATTCCACACTCAAAGAGTGAATAATTTACAATAGATATAGGATACATGAGTAACTAATGAGCCATAGTGGTGATCTAGAGTGATATGGACACACACCAACAGTTACAGGAGTTAAATGCCACCTAGTCTAGTCTCTCAGGCAGTTACGAGAGTGAACTGCCACCTAGTCTGAGTTAACTAGTCAACTAGTCTTCAGTTAATTGACTGAACAAAGAGTAGTGAGTTGGTGATGATACCAATGTTGCATGGTGACAAAACCAATGCAACATCTAAACTCAACTCAACTAGTCAAACTGAAGTGTCAACTGAAAGAGAATATTCTCCAGGTGGAATATTCTCCCCTAAAATATAGGAGACTGGATAATGACTAATTATGACTAATAAACAAGGAAAATAATCATAGGTGTGTGTGAAGTAACTTCAACACCCCCCTTGAACATCACTATGGTGAAAATAAAGAATGGGTCCCAGCAACAAGGCCATGTTAGGTACCCAAATACAAAAGATACACTGAAATAAATGAGGAAAGAGGGAAAACCTCATGGGAAAAACCCCCCCTCAAATTACAATGCATAAAAAAATAAAATGAGAAAGAACAAAAAATAGTTGTTAAGCAACCTTGTCCTTCACTCCAAGAAGACCTCGCAACTATGCAAGTTTGTGCTCGTTGAAGATTTTGTTGAAGATGTAGATGTCTGCATGGCTCTGATGAAGTATATGAACCATTGAGATGTCCACACATATCCACTTTATCTTCTTGTAAAGAAAAATATCCAAATAAATTTTGGATGAAATTTTGAAAACCGTGCAGCCGTTTCTGGAAAAACGCTGAAATTTTGTTGATTTTAAAACAATCATAACTTCACTTTCCGGACTCTGTTTCGGACGATTTTTTTTTTGAAATTGGATATTTTCCAGAGAGGAATTCAAATATCCAATTTGTTTCTGCAATTTTTTCTCAAAAAATATCATAATGGCGTTTGATGTGCGCGGCTCCCTTTTTTACTCCTGAGATGCATGCATGGTGCATGCAAAAGTGTCTGCATGTGACCCCTGAGATGCATGCCATATATCTTCCACATGAATTTCAGAAATAAAAAAAATCCGAAATGGAGTAGACATCATCTTCAATTAATGGAATACAAATTTCTGCAAATACTTTTGTAGAAGACTCTTCATAATAAGAGGCTTGATCTTCTGATGGATTCTCTTCACAATATTCTTTATTCCCAAATAGAACCTCCAATCTGGTCCATAATTCATTTGGAGTTGATCCTTGTGATTCTTCATATACTTGATGGAAAATTTCGGGAAAAACAGACATGTCGATACTTCCTATGGCCATATCTTGTCTATTGAGAAAGTCATTTTTCTCCTCGACAAAATAAGGCTCTACTTCCATTGCCATAGTAATTTGGTATAAGCCTTTGCATCTTAGCAGAAGTAAAAATTGTGGTTTCCATTCCAAATAGTTATGAGGCGTGAGAAGTATTTCCGGTGAATAATCCATATTTTTGTTTTCTTCAATCTTTTGTACCTGCAAAAATATGATTTAGTGTAGTTTTTTGCTTAGCAGTCCATCGGCTCTGATACCATGTAAATGTGTTGAACCTGCACATAATAGATCTAGCTAGAAAATACCACACACATTTGCACAGAGAAATTGAGAAAGAAGAAGCAAGAGAGAAAGAATGGAAGAATTCTCATTAATCGTATTCCACACTCAAAGAGTGAATAATTTACAATAGATATAGGATACATGAGTAACTAATGAGCCATAGTGGTGGTATAGAGTGATTTGGGCACACACCAACAGTTACAGGAGTTAACTGCCACCTATTCTAGTCTCTCATGCAGTTACGAGAGTGAACTGCCACCTAGTCTGAGTTAACTAGTCAACTAATCTTCAGTTAACTGACTAAACAAAGAGTAGTGAGTTGGTGATGATACCAATGTTGCATGGTGACAAAACCGATGCAACATCTAAACTCAACTCAACTAGTCAAACTGAAAGAGAATATTCTCCAAGTGGAATACTCTCCCATAAAATATAGGAGACTGGATAATGACTAATTATGACTAATAAACAAGGAAAACAAATCCTAGGTGTGTGTGAAGTAACTTCAACAATGAACAGTGTAGTCTAAGGCTGGGAGCTTCGTGGAAGTTCTGCACGCAGTTGGTGACATTCTTACCAAGATAAGTGTCAATTATGTGATAAATTTACATGTTGCATTGTTATTTATGTGCATATTTTTTATGGGTTATCATATGCGCGATTATAACTATGATTATTTTTATGGGTATTTCTTGTATATGTTGCATGTATGTGTTTACTATTATTTCAGTATGGATTTGTTCATTTATAGATATATTTGTCTGTTTACGTTTTATATATAAGGCTTCCGCAAGAGTGTTGTGTGTGTATGTTTTAAATGCATGCAGTTAGAAAATTTTATGTGGCCTAGCTCAAAATAGAAGTTGGGTATGTTACAATATGTTCCGCACAGAGAACGGATGTGCTCTCTGGCGTAGCGTGGCCCAGCATGGATGGTCAGGGACATTACAAAAGGGTTTCAGAGCTAAGTAAAGTGTCTGAGCTGTGGCATTTCCCAGCATGTGGGTGGTTGGGGATGCTACAGATGTTGAGATAATGGAACCCAATGAAGGCAGAGATCGAGAGCTAGTTGAAAACAAAGGAGCTGGAATTTGCGCCAAAAGATAACAGAAACCCGAATTTAAGACCGCGCAAATATTTGGACAAGTACATATTCAACGACTTGCATGAAGTATTTTATGTGATTTCCCACATGGGTTGTAGGAGTGGATATTGAGGTTTAAAGACAACCACCCTAAAAATCAGATCAAGCAGTTGGAATGGAATCCTATGGAGATCGTGTGGTTACAACAAGTTGACAATAAGTTTACGCATGCAGTAGATTTCTGGTTAGACAACATTGTTGCCGGATTTATCAAAGAATTTGCAGTAGATACTGCAAAGTCTTACAGCACAGTAGAGCAAGAGTTCCTGAAGGTATCGTGAGGTAGGTATATCAGATCGTTGTATACTCCCATTAAGATGTTACTGTATAAAAAAAGGTGTAATGACAATGGCCTCAGAGAGCTAAACTTCCCTTCGTGCATGGGGGAAGGGGGGAAGCACTGACAAGAGACATAGAAATGGAGGAAAAGATGGATAAAGGAAAGAAGGAGGAGGTTGTGGATACAATCATGATGGAGGAATACTAGTTCAAGCAGATCATGGCAACAGTTGGAGGAATGCACAGTGGAGTACCCTACCAATATAAGATGAACAATAAGAAGAGATTCATAGCCGTGAGGGAAGGCTTGGCAAGTGATGAAGAAGAGGTAGAGGATCTTTGATTTGTGGAGAAGATTGAGGAAATCATACGCGTAACATATGAACGGGAGAAAAGTGGTCCAAGAGAAGAAATTGGAGGCAGAACTCGTATCCATATCAGTGTCAGTGTGGAACTCATAAACCCATGTGCGACTAATACACCAAAAAGAACACCATCGTTTAGACAACCGAATTTTAGTGGAATAAATGCATCAGGAAGTACATATACACAGGGAGCAACAACTTGGGGAGCTAGTTCAAGAAGCATTAGTCAAGGATCTACAATGCACGGAGGTAGTAGTTCAGCATTCAGGATGGCAGGACATGATCCCACCATCAGGTTACTAGAGTTCAAGGGAGAGGCGTCAGAGGACCCTGAGAAGCACTTGTTTATATGTGAAAATATCTAGGAAGGAAAGAAAATCAGAGATGAGGATACCAAACTTGCATAGTTATCCATCACGCTAAGAGACCATTGTTGTGTTGTTTTTGTCACATGGACGAGAAAAAACACAACACTTACTTGCCTAGTTAAGTCAGCTAAACAAGACAGAGGTTTGTGAGTTAATTAGATAGCCAAATACACATGAAACAAGGAAATAAAAATAAAAACAAAATGAAATAAATGTTAGAGAATCTTCCAAGAAATAGAACTGTGAAAAAAAAATGACAATCATATAGCTACCAATGGATCAATGTATTGATAGGCTAGCACTGTAGAGAAAGGTAGGGACTTATGAATCCCCTCTTCCTCCTTGGGAGGGATCTTGAGTTCCCTAATATAGAGCTCTTATCTTCATACAATGTCAAGTAACAATGGTGAAGAAATACAATGCCAATCCTCTCAAGAGGTGAGTGGAATGGCCCTTGATATAGTGCTTGAATGATTCAAAGAGAAAAGAGGATTCTCCAAGAAGAATTCTTCCAGCATAACAATACCTTGAAGTTCTTATTTTCTTAGCACACCCATGCCATATATTTATAATGTCCATTCATGGAAAGATATAATTGGTTCATGATGTGAACAAGGGGCCTTTTAGGGCACTTCCTAGCCCTTGATCGGCCTCTAAGCTAGATTTCACTCAGATCTGAGTATCAAATCGTGTTGGAAGTCAGACTGGAAGTGGTTGAGAGGCTGACAAAATTCATAAATGCGTCGTTCATGAGAAGTGTGTGGGTTTTCCCATAGAAAGTCATGCATTGTGTGCATTCTTCACACAGTGTGTGCTTAGGGCTATGTTAGCTAGTGCATTATGTGCATAGTGCACGTGCTTCCTTTAGTGAATTTGTGCACTTTAATTTTTGGACCAAGTATATAGTTTTATGTCTTTTTGATGGATTTTGATGTTGTAGGTGTACTGATTGTTGTTGGAATTGATGTATTTCTTCAACCATTGTTTGTAATGTTGCAGACGATGTTTCGGTGATAACATATGCCCCCTGATGTGTGAGGTTAGGAGCATACATATAGCCGAAATAAATCAATGTTTTTTTTGTTGAGAGTGCCATTGTAAGGAAGAGTGAAGAGAGGAACTGTAAGAGTGATTCGTCGAAGGGAGAGAAAAAATTGTGGGAACCAAATCTTTCTCTAGGAAGAAAAAATTAAATATGTATACAAATAAGGCAGGCATGCCCCATGCTCGTGTCATGAAACCAAAATGTGGGACTGTAACTGAAGATGTATGAGGAGGTAGATAGTTGCAATTCCCTCAGGGGTGGTTGATAATGGAAGATGATGGTTCTGAATGGTGAACTGGATCTAAAGTGAGTAACTGATGAAGGTAAGAAGTGTCGATGACTCATAGGCATTGATGACATATCAAATTCATAGGTCTTTGGATAGTATGGAAACTGCAATGGTCGCATAGTAAGACCCACCTTAACATGAGAGTTTGTTGGATTTGAATGTTATGGGGGTCAACGAAATCAGAAAGCAATGATGACTCTATATGTTAAGGTCCTAACCCGCACATAGGTAGATTAATGTATTCGGATGTAATAAAGGTCAATATTAATAAGACCTTTCAATAAAATAGAATAAGGCGGATGTAAGAAGACCTAATAGAAGCTTCTGCTTCTAGAAGGATCTT
>ML783092.1:115470-129482 GCA_009831015.1 Picea engelmannii | reverse complement strand
TTCTGTTCAAGTGCTATTTCTGTTGCTATTTCGTATATCATTTCTGTGTATTGTGAAGATTATGCTGGATATTTCACTGTTATTCTGTTATTTCTAGCATTTCGTTTATGTTCTGCATATTTTATATATCTGGTATCTTGCACTATATGTTCCATCTGAGACTCCTCATTGAAAATGTAATGACAGTCAAGATAATTCCACCCTTCTGGAAATTTTGTTGATGTCGACGGGAAGGGAGACGCCACGTCAAGAAGAAAAGGGATTCTTGGAATCCACTAAGTAATAGGTGATATTAGGTATTGATGGGTAACATGGGTGAAGTCAATACATTATGGGACTCAGGAATACCCTTGGTTGGGGTGTTGAAGAATGATTGGCAGCAGCCGTAAAACTGGAGCAAGTGTCAGGGGGGAAACTAGACATGGGGTTAAACTGTGTTGGAGGCTGAAAAAGTGGGCAAACTCAGAGAGTGTGGTTACATGAATTTGGGATACTCAGGGTTTGTCAATGATGGTGATATGAAAAAAGGGTGGATTCCCCAACCAAGGGTGACATGGGTGGATTTTTCAAGTAAAAGAAGGCCATTGGGGCTAATGACTTAAAAAATATATATGTATATGCTGGAAACAAGGGATCCATACAATTACCAAATGAATAAAGAATAATTGGGGTTGAGTAGACAGATACAAAAATGGGTGCCCCGGTGAAAGATGGCTTGGCCTATTTAGGGCACCAGTTTGTGAAAGAGAGGTGGTGGAGGGTGGGGGCCCCATGGGTGGGTTTTTGTATTGGGTAAATGGATGGAGGAAAATCTGCAGATGGGAAAACTGATGATGGATGAGATGGAGGGATAATGGAACAGAGGGGGTGCAGTCAACAGAACCAAGTGTGGGATGATATGACTTGGGAGTCCATTGGGAAGGTTAGCAATATGATAAGAAGAAATATGAGGTTCATTATCGGAAGTGCAAAAAACTATCAGGACTCCCAATCCTATGAGGTGAAATCAGCATGAGTGTCAAGTTTCCAAGGGGAACTATGAATGGGACAACTCATGTGGGGGAGAGTGTTATCAGTTGACAGTACCAAAATGTGGCATAGGTAAAGATACTACAAAGCTAGATGTAGGAACCCTAAAGGAAAATGTCAGAGGGTGTGACTAGGATATGCAATTGTTTACAGAGGGAGTAATTGCATGCCAGTATCGAACATATACTTGAAGGGGCTGTAAGCTTGCTTAACAAGTACCTGCATAGAAAAAACCAAATACCTGACGTGAATAATATATGATGATAAATAACATATAACAACTATTTGATAAAACTAAAAGTGATCATGAGTACCTAAATGTGGCATGAAAAAAAATTCTCCTCTAGGGAGAAGTGCAAATGATAACCCGAGGAATGTGAATGTGTAGATGGTTGGATCAGGATCTAGTGGCCGAGAAGGGTTCGAAAAACGGAGGTTCTGGACTCCTATAACAGAATGTGGAAGTTGGGGAAAAGGTCTTATATATGGATGGTGGGCCCACAATGCCACCTCATTTGCACCGTCATTATTATTGATCCGGAAAGAGAGTTGTGAGTGATTTGGAGACTAAGGGAGTGTGGCGCTAGCGATCCAGCATTTGCGAGAGACGGGTTAGTTATCTTATCATCCTGTACTTTCTAAAGTTGGGGGAGGGTAGCTAGGAACTGTACGGAGAGTCGTACAACGTTTTTGAGGTAGGTTCCCACTAGTGCATGGGAAAAGGGGGAATATGTGCGTATGTGTGCACGGGTAGAACTCGGTTTCCCACACATTATGTGTGGTTTTTTTCCAAACAGTCGTGGACTAATGAATGTGTGGCTATGGTGAGAAAACCCACACATAATGCATGGTTGTGTAGGAAATAGTCGTGCATATGGGTGCATGGGTTGGATAGACAGGAACACATTGGATGCACGCCTGTATCATGGATAGTTGTGCACCCATGCGTGACTATGGGTGTGAAAGTCATGCATTAGTGCACAACTGTTGAACGAACAGTTGTGCATAGATGCACAATTGTATGGGGGGAATTTGCACACTGTGTGCAGGCTGGGGGGTGTATGATTTTTTTGATGTTTATGATTTTTTATGTATGAGATGGTTGATCTGGTGTTTCTGGGTGAATGTAGGTGATCAGCAGAGTTGGGTACGATGTCGGTCCACTGGTGAGAATGAGACTGGGATCGACTAAGAGAGGTTGTAAGGGAGTATCCTGTAGTGCGCAGAAACTTGGAATCCAACAGGTCGCTAAAGTTTTTCGATTGTCCTTTGATATGGTCGCAGGAGTTCCTACTGTATTTTCTAATCTAGATGTGGAGCACTGACCTATAGTGTTTTGTGGTGCAGGGGGAGCAATTGATGTTCTCTGCAGTAGAGGAAATAAATTTTTTGACAGGACTCCCGTTCCGGGGGAGGTCACTGGCCATGGATCCTCATATACCAAGGGAGGACATGGTAGAGACCATCGTGCAACGACATTGTTCTGGGTTGAACCCTATGTCAGGTTCGGTAGTGCGGAGTGAGGCTCTGGATGACTTTTTGACATAGTGCATAGAAGCTAGGATAGTGAGTATTTATAGATCCTTGGGAATTCACTGTATCATTGGTGGTCATCTGAGGGTAGTTGAGGAGGTCTTGGATGGGGACATATTTGTGTGGGGTGTGCTGATGCAGACCCAGATGGTTTCCCAGCTGAACCAGTGTCGTTGGGTCGATTCTGGTGACTTTGCCTTTGGGTCAGTTTTGGTGGCCTGGTTCTTAGAGAGGGTGCCTCTATTGTGCCCTCAGATTCTATTGGCACCAGCGTCGTGGAAAGAACCTCAATTGATGTGGTGGGTGCATGTTTTGGCTCGTCATGGAGGAGGGGAGGGTGGCCATTACTTTACGTCCATAGTTGCTCGAGTGTGGCGGTAGATGCCATAGGTGATTCTACAGTTTCCATATGCTAGTATGGACTACAGACAAGATCCATACATGGTACTACCTCCTTGGGAGGACTGGGACCATAGAGGTATGTGTGTTATCTATCTTTTTTATTTTGGTAGATAGCATTGATCAGACATGTATATGGACACTGACACTATATCTGTGTTGTTTTGCAGGTTGGACCCTGAGGTCGAGAGGCGGAGGTCGTCCGGGAACCAGATCGATGGGATATGGCTTGACAGGATCCCGCAAAGGTGAGGGCTGGGCAGAGGCGTCGACGGGATGATGACGGTGTAGGATCGTCTAGAGAGTTGTAGGGGGATGTTGTGGCAGTTTTAGAGGACCTACACTGACGGTTTGAGCAGTCCTACAGGGGGTTCTGGAGGGCGTATGGGCCCAAATATAGGATGACAAGGTCTTGTGCCAATTTGTAGGAGTACTGGAAGAGTGGTGGGCATTGATCCGTAGGGAAGCGGTGGCTGGGGAAACTATGACGGGTCGACTTCCCTTGGAGCTGGAGAGCCCCTAGATGGTGGGGTACCTCTGGCTGAAAAAGGACCTGGGGGGGGAGCTCTAAGGGAACCTTAAGTGTCAAGTTGATATATATGGGGCTATGGTCCCGACTTTGTATAGGGTATTTGATACCCAATTTTGTATTTATAGGGATGATGAGACTTATGAGCCTTCGAGCAGATGTATATATATTTTTTTGTAAAATAGTGATGACCTTTATGATATATATGGTGGATATATTGGTGATCATTCTTCTCTTTTTGTTTTGTGTTTATGATTTATGATGTCTATTTCTATCTGTTGACAAATGTATCATCTTATGTATATGATGTTTTTAATGTGAAAAATGCCAATCTAACACTAGGTTAGCCATGTGATCTGCTACTTGATTGAGGTTTCTTAGAATATGTGTAAATGTGATTGAATAAAACTTGCAATATAGGAGTCTAACTTGTAGGTATTTATGGAAGACGCAAGGATCGTGAATATGATACACGTTGTTGAGCCGCAAGACAACAAGATGGGAATCTAATAGAATGCTAAGGTGACGAATATGGCGGTGACTAGCCTCCATGAGGAGACCAATGAAGGCATCATATTCGACTTGGTTATTGGTGTCCGAGCCTAAGAAGATGCCACTGGAATGGAGTAGTACATGTGAGGGGGTATAAAGGGCCCAAGCAGCTGAAGTGAGATTCTAGGTCCAATGACTGGTACCGTCAGCATAGCCAATGTGGTAGGCTAATGGATGACGCATTTGTCAATAATACGGGTGATAGATCAAACATGAGGAGTGGTGGCTTATGTAAAATAAGACTAAAAACTCTACAAATGTGCATAAGGAGGAACCTAAGGTAGGGGGCTATGCTTAGGCATAGAACTTCTTCAAGTACAACTCGTTGGCAGGTTCTTTGAGGGAGGAGCCTTTAGGAGAGTCCAAGATGTAGGCACCTTTAGTGAGGCAATGTTGGATGATGAAGGGGTCGCGCCATAATGACTCGAATTTCCCATGGCCGAGAGTGTCATGGGAGATATCATAGGCTAACACAAGATCACCTTCATTGAATGAGAGAAGGTTGACATGGCAGTCGAAGGTGGATTTGGATCGTTTTTTAGCTTCCTCATTGTGTTGTAATGAAGAGTGGTGGTCTTCATCAAGGGACTCTAAGGTCAGGAGGTGTTTCTCCATTGGAGCGGTATCCAATAAGAGCTCTAAAGAAGTGCGTAATGTGGGGATGTCACACTCAATAGGGAGTGTGGATTCAATCCCATGGATGAGGTAGAATGGTGTAAAAACAGTGGAAGTTTTGAATGTCGTGTGATAAGCCCATAAAGCGGAAAACAACATATGATGTCAGTTGGTCTTGTGTTTTTTAATGTTGTGTTGGAGCATGGTTTTAAGGACTTTGTTGACAGCCTCAACCTACATGTTGGATTGAGGGTAGTATGGGGAGGAAAACTCATGGGTGAAACCTAATTTTGAGGAGAGTTCTGCAAAGATCTCGTTCTCAAAATGTTTACCATGATCTAAAACTAACTATTGCGGGACTCTGAACCAGGTAATGACATGGTTGAAGAAAAAACATGTTGGTGTTTCAGTAGTGTTGTTAAATGTGGGCATGGCTTCAACCCATTTGGTAAAATAATCCACTGCCACCACAATGTACTTGTGGCCATTATTGGATGGAGCATGGCAAGTCATGAAATATATGCCCCATTTGCAAAAGGGGTCAGTCGTGATGACTAGGTGTAGAAGAGTTGGTGGAGCTCGTGCTTTGTTTGCATAAAGCTGCAATTTATCACATCGCTTGATAGCATGGATGCAGTCATGAAAACAAGTGGGCCAGAAGTATCATGCTCGAATGATTTTTTGGGTGGTAGACATACCTGAGAGGTGACCACCGCAAGCACCATTGTGGCAATCATTCAAGACTCTGTCGGCTTCGTCGATGGTAAGACATCGTCGAAGGATGGTATCGACCTCACATCGGTAGAGAATATCTTCGATGGGGAGGTATCGGGAAGCCTGATGGCCAATGCATCAAGAGTCGTCTTGAGAGAGGTGAGACCCAAAATTTTGTGTACAAAGATAGATGAGAAGGTCGTCGTACCAGGGGTTGTCTGAGGAGATGAAGAAGAGGTGTTCATTGGGAAAATCCTCATTTATAGGGGAAGTTTTGGTGTCGGAGGGGAAATTCATAATGAGTCTGGCTAAGATAAGAGATTTATTTATTTTGGGAGTAGAGAACTCTAGATCATATACTTGAAGGATAACGATCCATCGGGAAAAAAAATTGTTGATTTGTCTTTGGCTGAGCAAGTACTGCATGGGGTTGGAATCTACTACGACCTTGGTAGCTTGAAGAAGAATATAATACCACATTTTTTGGACTGCAAGGACAACTACCAACGTGAGATTTTCATCATGATTATATTTCAAGAGTGGTCCTGAAAGGTTTTTACTAATGTAGTAAATCACATGTTCACACCCATCATCCCCTGATTAGATGAGGACTCCTACGACTGAAACAACAGAGGATGATAAGTAGAGGATGTAATCATGATCATAGTCTGGGGGACTAATAAAAGGGGCATTGGATAGGGCATATTTTAAATCATAAAAATTTGTTTGAGCATGTATGTCCCATCGAAAAGGGATATCATGGTGTACTAAATGGAGAAAACCATGTATGTTGGTAACGTAATCTGGGACAAAGCAACGTAAAAAGTTGGCTTTACCTTGTAGGCTCTGTAGTTGGCATAAAGTCCTAGGTGGTGGAATTTTTTTGATAGCTTGGACCTTGAGGGGGTCCACAGTAATGTCATGCTGGGAGACAATGAACCCGATGAGGCGCCCGATAGTAACGCAGAAGACACACTTGAGGGGGTTAAAGAGGATATTATATTGGCAACGTCATTGAAAAACAATGCGTAAGTCATCTAAATGTTGGGTTCACTTTTTGGATAGAGTATTGAGGTCATCCAAGTAAGCGAGAATGATGTGAGATGAAAGACGTAGGTCATGGCCCATTGGAAAGTAGCACCATCATTTTTTAGTCCAAAGGGCATGACGCGATAAGAAAAGGTGCCCCAAGGGATTGTAAAAGTGGTTTTGTACTGATCTTCTAGATGGATTTGAATTTGATTGTATCTGGAGAACCCATCCATAAAGGACATTACCTCATGGTCGGCACAATAATTGATTATTTGATTGATGAAAGGGTTTTGGAAGTTGTATTTGGGATAAGCATGGTTGAGGTCGTGAAAGACTATGCAAACATAAATAGTTCCCTATTTTTTGTTAATGGGGATGGGGTTGGAGACCCAAGAAGTGTACACAATGGGGTAAATGAACCCTGCAGTGCGTAATTTGTCAATTTATGCTTTGATAGCCACAACTTTGGACGGGTGGAGGGGGCATTGCTTTTGACGAACAGGGGTGATATTTGACCATGTGTCGATTTGATGTTCGACTATGGAAGGATCGAGGCTAGGAATCTTCGTATATGACCAGGCAAAAATATCTCAATATTCTTGAAAGAGAACTT
Organism: Picea engelmannii; assembly: GCA_009831015.1. Lineage (NCBI taxonomy): Eukaryota > Viridiplantae > Streptophyta > Pinopsida > Pinales > Pinaceae > Picea > Picea engelmannii. Next base: position 122,466 of record ML783092.1, on the reverse strand, counting down.
TGTAAGAAATGATTTCTTTAGGGGAGCATGCAGCACCGATGGTGATTTCTTCTATGATATATGGTTTAATGGAAATGTCAATTTTGACTGTAGGGGAGATGTTGGCGATGTTGTCTTCTTCAAAAGCATCAGGGGCAGGAATAGGGTTCTTGAACCAGTCAAGATGCCTCGAAGGAATAAAATCCTTGGTTTCGATCACACATAGAGGCTTGATCAGGGGGGCGAAAGACCTCTTGTGAGAGGAAAAGTGCTCGATGATGGAGCGCATTCCAAGGGAAATCAGGGGTAGTCAATTCTTCCAATATATCTTTGTCGGAGAGGAATATGAGAGAATATGTCTAACAGGCCCAACTAGACTTGTAAGTGCCCTTGTTTTTCTCACCCAAGTGACGAAACAGACACAACAGATTGGCGACCATACTGGGGATAGGGTATCAATTTTCTCCCTATTTGGGCTTTTAGAGCACTTCTTTTTGACCCATTTTCCTTGCAGGAACCATAACCAGCCTATCCTTACATGTCAAGAGATAAGTTTGGAGCTAGAGGAGGAGAATTCCATTCAAAATTCCCCCCCCCCAACGCGTATCAGAACATGCGTGGGTATTTCGGCCCACAGACACGCATTATGAGCATTGTGCGCCCAAAGCACTTTGGTTTCCTGCGCACTATGTGCAAAAAGGTCTTTTTTTCTCTACGCATTGTGCGCCCACTGCGCATCTGTATGAACTGTAACCCATGCACCTATCCAGAGTTTCAAAATTGTAAGAGTTTTTGTGATGATTTGAAGGCCCCTAGCCTTCAAAATATTGATTTTATACAATTTGTAAATGCACTCCACTTAGATTATTTTCCCACATGAAAGGTTAGTCAAACATAGGCACTTAGGGGGTAAAAAAAACCACATTTCTCCTCTTTTGCTTTGGTTTCCACATGGATGCCTTGTTTTGATTGTAAAAGTTAAGTTGAGATTCTTTGCTATCACATATAAAAATACTTGCATTAGGACCAGAAATAAACTTTAATCATTGAGTATGATCTTCTCTCACACCATAGAGTGATCTTGAGAATCAGAAAGGTGGTTAAGGGGACATTTCATCTCCCTTAACAAAATATTTAGGAGAGGACAAAGCCCCCCTAGGGCTCCTCTTAGTTTCTTTTAAATCATTTTCAATTTGTAAGGGCCCATACATGCCCACATGTTGCAAACTTAGGATAGTTTTTTTAGAATTACTTTCTTAGTTTACATCACTAGGAGAGTTTAAAGATCAAAGTAACAGGCCCATACATGCCCACATGCTTACAATCTAGGATATTTTTTTTAAGCTTTCTTAGTATAAACCACATTAGGGAGTTTAAAGGATTGGTAAGGACCCATATGTCCACATGTTATTTCTTTAGGGATTTTAAAATTCTGCAAGGTTGTACCAATGACATCTAGCAAGATAGGTAATCAAGATTTGTAAGGACCATAGGAAGTCCACATGTTGCAAATTGACAACTAACTTATTAAAATTTGGCACATTTTTTCACTTGCTCACACACAAAGTCACTCCTCAATCACATAATTTCATCTTGAATTGTGGAGGTTGAAGTAGGTCTTATCCAAAGGAATTATGAAACATCCCACTATTTCTTGAAGAAATTATCCACACCCACTTAATTCAAACAAGATTGGTTCACACTCCCAATCTCTCAACACACCACATCTAAAAAAATTCTAAAAGATCACTAAGTCTTCCTCCACAAGAGGTGCCAAAAGAAATTTTTAATCTAGGTAGGATCTCGGGGGTAAGAATCCAAATAACCCCTCGTTATCTGGTTCTCACATTTTTCAAACATTAGAAGTTGACAAATAGGGAACTTTTAAATCCTCCTAGTCAAGTGTTCCTAACACCATAAGGCAAGGAGATACTTGTGAAGGGCCGAAGGCTGAGGTCTGGTTGTTCTGTGCATCCCCCCTTGAGTCATCCAACTCTTGGAAGGGATCCAGCGCATGACCCATTTTTGAGGCCCAAAATCTAAATGTCGCACTTTGACCGAGGTACCTAGTGGCCAAATTTAAGACCTCTAACAAGGTGGCAATTGTGGGTTGCAATTGCACCCTAATCAAATTTTGTGTGGCTATTGGGAAATATCGCCATCTCTTTAGGGATATGCACCCTCTACCCCTCATTATAATTGATTATTTCATCCTTCACTAGTTCTTCTTCTGGTGGCTTCAGACCCCACTGTTGAGTGCTATTGGAAGGTCTCGTGCTATTTGAGAGGAAGGATGATACGTCTTTTTAGGACATGAGCATTTGTTTTCTTTGTTCTCCCATGCAGAAAAAAACCACCTACCCACATGTATGCATATTTACAGTTGATTTATGTATGATGTGCATTTGATTACACGCAATTTTGAGATATATTGTGAAGGTCCAAAACTATACAAAGTCTCTTGTTCATTTATTTGTCTCATCACCATTTGCGCACATTAACTTTGCTAGTCAGACATCATAGGGGACCCATGGAATCCTCTTCATTCCAGATACTTGCAAAATCTCCCTCCTATTCTAGGAGGAGTTCCTAGTCTTTTCAACTCACCGACTCAACCATCTCACACCCCTATGAGTGCCACTATTTTGGGATTAGCTTTGCTTGGTTCCAACTTACTTGGGTCCACTTCCCAAGGCCATACATCCACTAACTCTCCTTCACAAGGAGGCAGTAGGAAAACCTCTTCTCAAGGGAGAAGTACAACCCCATCAAACCCCCCTCAAGGGTCAAGTCCACTACCTGCTTACACCATGGCTGGAACTAATCCTCCACCGCCACCCCCCATGCCATATTTGGCATCCATTAACATTCCTGATTTGAGTAAAATCATGAATGACCCTATATTGCATGACCCCACATGGCCCAATATGCCTACCAAACTACCTTCAGACATTCCCAAATTTGAAGGAAAATTGGGGGAAGATTTTGCCAACCATGTCATGACCTTCTACTTATGGTGCTCTTCAAGTAGCATCATGGATGACTCCATCCACTTAAGGTTATTTCAATGCACACTCACTGGTCCATCAGCCAAATGGTATGTGGATGAAAAATCAGGGTCCCACGTGACTTTTGAATCCTTGGCCAAAGAATTCTTGGCCTTCGTCCAAGTACCAGTTTGTCATGACATCGGTCTAGAACTTCTCTCTGAGTGCAAACAAACCTTGGCTACGCACATTGCCAATCACATTCACGAATGGCATCGATGACATAGTTTATGAAAAGAAGAAACCACCAAAGAACAACGTCTCGATTGGTTTCTCAAATCACTCGTCTCTATCCTTGCCAAAGATGTGGCATCCACCTTGCCCCAAACCGAAGAGGAAGCCATCAGCAACTCTCAACAGTATGACCTCATTTATGCTCAGTCGGGTTACTTATACACAGTAATACCTGACACATCGAGACCCATACCATTCAGCCAGGACAAACCCAGGATGCCTCACACGGTGGATGGATTGATTGGCACCACAACACACCACAACTCATACATCCAACCACCACCTATGTACAGTACACCCCAATATTTTTCGATATATGGAGGGTCATCTTATTACCCTCCTCCCCCTTATCAATATTCATACCATGTTTCCCTTCCTCCACCAATGAGTGGACCCTTTTCGGCACCCATGATGCACCTGACCTTTCAACCAAGTTTAAGTGCCCTACGATTTCCTATGCACCCTACAGATCATTGCCACAAAACTATCTGTATTTTCCATTTCCTGGTCCTCCACAGATGGTCGCTCCTCGACAGGGATAGCCACACCTCGGTGTTAACTTTGTTCATCCCTCTCCCATTCAACAATTTCATACTTTTGAACTGTTGAATACGGAAAATCTGACCCACTAGTCGAACAATGCCAAGAAGAAAGGAAAAAAATGAAACAATAATAACCCAGGACCAGGGGGAAATAATCCCCAACAAAACCAACCTGTTGGGGGCAACCAGAACCCCCAAGGGGACAATAACAACAAATGCTAAGGGAGGAACAACAACAACAAACTCTGGACAAAATTCCCCTGCGCTCTTTGCGGTGAGCATGGCCATTATACTCACCATTGCCCCCAAATTTCCAACTTCAAATGGATTAAAGACTCCATGAACGTGCCATCTCCTCCAACATCGCCTACCCCTCAGCAGGCCCCACAACAGTATTTTCAATAACCACCCTTGGTCATGTTGCAAAACCCTACTCCACACCAAGGTGTGATGAATGCCCAACATGAGGTACACCCTACCCCACCACATACAGGACAATATCAAAACCTAGGACCCATCCACCCTGGAAATTTGGAGGATCGCAATATCCTCATCACTAGCGAAGAAGAAATTCTTCTACAAATGCGTAGTAGTCAATACAGCGTACCCACTGAAGTTACTCCCACCACTTCGGAAGTAGCTCCAGTTACAATTGGACAACCCTTGATGATTCCACACCCTAACACTGAACCCCCAATCTATATCCCTCGCATCCCATTACGATGGAATGTCCCCAACCCTCAGGCTAGGGAGGCACACAATTACAGTCTGGTCGATGACTTGGCACAATATCATGCAGCCATGTCAGTATTGGAGGTCCTCCAAACTTGTCCAACTCAACAAAAATCCTTACTTTCTGCCTTGGGGGCAGTCGACCCAGTTCATACTAGACTCGTCACATTTGATCTAGATTGTGGGAAACCTCGTCTCCCCGCTTTGGTAGCTTTCCAGATACCAGTCAATATTCGGAACATCACAGTTCATTGGTCTATCATTGATGACAGTGCATCCACGTGCATCATGTCCAAAATTGTATGGTAGAAACTTGGCTCTCCTAAGCTAATACCATCCGCCATCACTTTAAGAGATTATGATGGTCGACCATCTTCCCCTGAAGGGCTCTTTCAAAATTTCCCCGTTGGACTTGGGGGAAAAACCATCCTTATTAACATTGAGGTTATCGATGCCCCACTTGATTACAAAATATTTTTTGTACGTAGCTACATGTACTCTATGAAGGCAGTGGCATATTTTGTGTTTTGAACGATGATTTTCCCACACAATGGGAAAATCATCACCATCGACCAAGTTTCACATTACACACCTAACCACTCCTCCAGCATCGATAACATCCTACCTCTTGTTCACACTAGTTCCGACAGGTATCCACTCATGGATATGGGCCCCAAAATTTTTAAGGATCCATCCCTTCTAGGGGCATACCATGGAGCACCACCTCTCATACACCCTTCAGCACAAGTCTGTGTCGTGTCTTCTAATGGGATTGAAACCGAAGATACCATTCCTCCCACTGAAGCTTCCCCACCCCTCAATGTCCCATCAATTGAAGAAATTTTGCCTCAGGGATTACCTAAGAACCCTACTACACTACTCATCCCCGATTTCACCCTCCCCTAGGGGAAAATCCTAGTTTGGCAGACAATTCCCCAAGCCATCACTCAAATCCCCTTCTTCTACCCCCCAGTGAGTGTACAATAATTTTAGGTAGTCACAACGCTTACCCTTCCCAACATGGTTCTCGCCATCCATGTATGGTATCTACACCCTCCCATGATGGTTCCTCAACCATCCCTCCCTCCTCAATCAGAGGGAATCCTGATGCAGATTCCAGTACTAACTCTGGCCACACCACCCTCAACCCCACTTGTCGGCACCACTACTATGGTTGGGGGCAGACGGAAGAAGAAATATCCCACCGCTCCCCTTCCTCCCTGAGTTCAACCTCCTTTTGCACTATGCAAAAGAGAGGGACACCCAATTAATAGATGTCCTTCTCTTCCTAAGTTACACAATCTGATCCAACTCCCTCGAACAACCACATCACTCGTCGTTTCACCAAGCACACCTAGTATTACTACAGCATCCCCTACTACAGGTAGTAAAGGGTTGCGAACCAAATTCGTGTGTGCCATTTGTTCAGAGTATGGCCATTATACTCATCATTGCCCATCTCTACCTTAGTTTCAACAGACACTGATGGTAGTACACCAAACCTTTCAACAAGATCCCTCTCCACCAACACCTTTGGGTGCCCATGTCACTGACATCCATTATGTCTCGACCTCAGTCACCGAATGAATGAAATTACCTTGCTCTTTTTGTGATTCACTTGCCCATTTCATGTACCAATGTCCTTTGATCATTGAATATAGCCGTCATCAAATAACCCTTATTCAAGATCCTACGACCACCTCACCTCTTGTGATGCAAGTGATTCCCCCTATCCCTTCTCTAGATATTGTTCCCATCACCTCCCATGAACCCGAGTCACTTCCCATCCCTCCATGGTTCATGGATAGCCTATCTAAGGATGTTCCACCAAATCCTCCCAAATCTCCAGTTCATTTCCCCCAGGAAATCTTACCCCCTACCATAGTTTACCCCCCACAATATCTGGACATTTGGTTTATGTCAAGCACACCATCACACCATAGTTGTGATACCCCCTCTATGTCTTCACCACTTGAAGACAATCACACTGTGACAGTTACCAATGTTACCTCCCCAAACCCCCTATATTCTCGCATTTTCCACTGCGAAAAAGATATCCTGGAGGAACTAACTACCCTCGATTGCCCATGGAATGTGCTCCATCACAGAGCATTTTTTCTCTCAACAGAATCCTTTGACCCTCCTATCCAAGCCTCCATATGTGCAATCGAAACCAAGGATTTTATTCCATCAGGGCATATAGATTGGTTCAACAACCCTATGCCTGCCTGTTGGAAATACTAAAGCAACTGAGAGGGGGGGGGTGAATCAGTTGTGTATAAGCTTAAACAATTTTATACTTATTAAAACATTATTAACCTTTCTTCATGTGGTCATCAACAATGTACAGCATATGAACAGTAAAAGAAAAATCATCATTTACACATGAAGTACACACAGAGACAGATTTTCACGAGGAAACCCATAAAGGGAGAAAACCTCTTCTTCTTCGAAATGATAGG
>ML783092.1:99223-114662 GCA_009831015.1 Picea engelmannii | reverse complement strand
TCAGCCCTCCTGGCTGAGCCCTGGTCCATGTGACCGTTACCCGTGACCGCAACCATACCTCTCGAAAAACTGCACTAGCCCTCCTGGCTAGAACATGGTCCATATGACCTGTCTCTGTGTGACCTTGGTCTTGTCACTCCATCAGCGTTTCGGCATTTCTAATGTTCAAGGTTCTTGTCACTTCCAAATCGCGATTTGTGAAACTCTGACACAGGCTATGATCAACGGTCCAGGTATAACCTTGGCTCAACGACTACGATTGAGTCGCGATATCGCATATCGCGAAATCGGGGTTTCTGATGTCAAGTGACTTTGTCATTCCAAAGTCCCGATCCCCGATACTCCATTTAGATAATCAACGGTCCAAATCACTTCTAGCTCGACGGCTCAGATTACATTGCAAAATCGCATATCGCGATTTCGGAGTTTCTATTGCAGTGTGTTCTTGACATATCAAAGTCTCGATCGCAGATGCCTCTGCTGACATCACACGTGGTTTGATACATGTTAGATCTTGCCACGTGTCACTCTGATTCATGAATTGCATGGGCCTAAAGTGTTAGATCTGCCTGACACCTGTCATCCTCCGGTTGTGCCACGTGTCCCTGGGTGACGTGGTCTACCGATGTGAGTTGGATCAACGGTCTAGATCTCATGTTGATCTGATGGTGCAGATTCAGTCGGGATTTCGCATATCGCGAAATCAGGATTTTCGAGGCATTGTATTCTTTGCATATTAAAACCCCGATCCCCGAAACTCCGATGAAGCATCCTGTCTACACGTGGATGGTCCCGATCTCTGCTTGATTTAATGGCTGCGATCAAATCGCGAAATCGCATATCGCGATTTCGGGGTTTTCGTTGTCGAGTGAACTGGACATTTCACAGTCCCAATCGTCGAATCTCCGATGACTTATCTCCCTCATAATTTCTACAAATCTGACAGTTGTCGGCCTTTTGGGAAATTTGAAAGGGATCCAACGGTCACTGGATCGCTGTCTTCTTTCTTCTCTGCAAACTCTTGCTGCGCGTGATTTCTTCAATGTTGTTCCTCCTGAACTTTTACGTCCGAATCCCCAAGGGGTTTTATCCTTCATATCCTGCCATCTCCGCTATTGCCATTAATGACAACAACCATCAACACGCATTCGTTGCTTGTTCAATATTTTCCAACACTGCCCCCAATGCTTTTGAAGAAGGCAACATGGCCAATATTTCCCCCACTGTCAAAATCAACATTTCCATCAAATCGAGAATCATAGAGGAAATCACCATTAGTGTTGCATGATCCCCTGAAGAACTCCCAGCTTACAAATCTTTCTTTCAGGAAAGATGCCATATACAGAGATGCCCGGCCTCGATCCTTCTATAGTCAAACATTGTATCGACACATGGCCTAATATCGCCCCAATCTGTCAAAATCAATGACCACTACACCCATCCAAAGTCACGGCTATCAAAGTTGAAATTGACAAGTTACGCATTGTCGGGTTCATATACACCATCACGTATACCTCATGGGTTTCCAACCTTGTCCCCGTTAACAAAAAATAGGGCACTATTCGTGTTTGCATCGACTTTCACGATCTCAATCATGCTTGTCCCAAAGACAACTTCCCAACCCCTTTCATCGACCAAATCATCGATGATTGTGCCAGCCATGAGGTCTTATCCTTCATGGATGGGTTCTCTGGCTATAATCAAATCCAAATCCATCCAACAGATTAGTATAAAACCGCATTTACCACCCCATGGGGTACTTTTGCTTATCGTTTCATGCCTTTTGGACTCAAAAATGTAGGTATTACGTTCCAATGGACCATGACTTATGTTTTCCATGATCTTTCTTGTATCATTATCGCTTATTTGGATGACCTCATTGCTCGATCCAAGAAATGAACTCAGCATCTAGACGACTTACGAGTCATCTTTCAATGATGTCTCCAGTACAATATCTGCTTGAACCCCCTCAAGTGTGTATTTTGCATCACCGTCAAACGACTCCTTAGGTTCATCGTCTCCAAACACGACATCACAGTGAACCCACTCAAGGTCCAATCTATCACAGATATTCCACCACCTAGGAATTTGCGCCAACTGTAAAGCCTACAAGGCAAAGCCAACTTTTTACGACACTATGTCCCAAATTAAACCACTCGCGTGCATGGTTTCCTTCACTTAATACTTATTGATATCCCATTTTGATTGGATGAACATGCCCAAACCACTTTTGACAATTTAAAAGTGGCACTATCCATTGCCCCTTTGGTTAGTCCCCCAAACTATGATCACGATTACATCCTCTACTTGTCAGCCTTAGCCATCTCAGTAGCAGAAGTCCTCGTCCAGCTAGGGGATGATGGCCACGAACATGTTATTTACTACATCAGTAAAAATATTTCGGGACCACCCCTAAAATACAATCATGAGGAGAAACTAGCCCTCGCAGTTGTCCTTGTAGTACGGAAACTGTGTCATTATATCTTACTATGCACTACCAAATTCATGATAGATTCCAACCCCATGCAGTACTTTCTTAGTCGACGGCAGATTAATGGAAATTTTTCCCGATGGATCGTCATCTTTCAGGCATACAACCTAGATTTTTCAAATCCCAAAATCAAGAAAGCACTCATTCTTGCCAAACTCATCATGATGTTTCCCTCAGACACTACAAGTTCACCCGTCAATATGGATTTTCCTGACGAACACCTCTTCTACATCCCCTCAAATGACCCCTGGTATGGCGACCTTCTCATCTACCTTCGGACATAGAAGTTTGGGCATCATCTCTCTCAAGATGATCGTCGATGGATTCACCACTAGGCCCCTTGATACCTCCTCATCTGTGACATTTTGTATTGACGGGGGGTCAACACCATACTCCGTTGATGTTTGACCATCGACAAAGCAGACAGAGTCTTGAACGATTTCCATAGCGGTGCTTGCGGTGGCCACCTCTTAGGGATGTCCACTGCCCACAAAATCATTCGAGCAAGATACTTCTAGCCCACACTGTTTGATGACTGCATCCACGTTGTCAAGCAATGCGACAAATGCCAGCTTTATGCAAAGAAAGAATGAGTGCCACCCGCTCTTCTACATCTAGTCATCATCGTCGGACCTTTATGCAAATGGGGCATAGACTTCATGACTTGAAACCCTCCATCTAGTAATATACACAAGTACATTGTCATGGCAGTAGATTACTTTACCAAATGGATTGAAGCCGTGCCTACCTTCAACAATATCACTGACATAGTAGTGCGTTTTTTCTTCAACCACGTCATTACCCATTTCGGAGTTCCACTACAGTTAGTCTATGATCACGGTAATCAATTTGAGAATGAGATCTTCCTTGAACTCTCCTCAAGGTTAGGCTTCTCCCATGAGTTTCCGTCCCCATACCACCCTCATTCCAATGGATAGTTCGAGGTTGTTAACAAAGTACTCAAAACCATGTTGCAACGCATGTTCAACAAACATAAGACCAATTGGCATCATATGTTGTTTTCAATATTATGGGCTTATCGCACGACAGTCAAAACTACCACAGGTTTTACACCATTTCATCTCGTCCATGGGATTGAATCCACCCTCCCCATCAAGTGCGAAATTCCTATGCTGTGCATCGCCATCGAGATATTACCTGACACTACTCCAATGGAGCAGCGCTTGTTGACCTTAGAATTGTTGGATGAAGATCGTCAGTCTTCAGTACAGAACAATGAGGCAGCTAAAAAATGGTCCAAAACCACCTTTGACCACCATGTCAACCTTTGTTCATTTAACGAAGGAGATCTCGTCCTAGCCTACGATATCGCTCATGATACTCTTGGTCATGGGAAATTTGAGTCATTATGGCATGGAACCTACATCATCCAACATTGTCTCACTAAAGGCACATACATCCTGGCCTCTCCAAAAGGATATCCTCTCAAAGAACTCGTCAAAGGGTTGTACTTAAAGAATTTTTACGCATGAGCGTAGTCATTCTACACTAGGCTTTTCTTTGTACACATTTGTAGATTTTTTAGTCTTCTTTTTTTCGCCTCCACTCCTCATGTCTAATCTACCATTCGTGTTATTGATAGATGCATCCTCCATCGACCTACCACTTTGGTTAAGCTGATGGAGCTAGCCACTAAACACAGAATCTTGCTTCGACCACTTGGGCCCTCTACACCCCCTCACATGAACTGCTCCACTCCAGCAGCATATGTTTGGGCTCAGCCACCAACAACCAAGCAGAATACACCGTCGTTATTGGTCTCCTCACTAAGGCCAGTCACTGCCACATTCATCACCTTATCATCTTATTAGATTCCCATCTTGTCGTCCTACAGATCAACAATGTATATTGTTTCTATGACCCTTGCCTCTTTCACAAATACCTGCAAGTTATACTTTTATCTCGAAACTTTGATTCAATTACATTTACACATATTCCACGACAATTTAATCAAATAGCAGATAACATGGCTAAACTAGTATTATATTGGAATTTATCACATCACTACATCATCACATATACATAAATCATCAAACATTGATCACAGCATATAGATTAGACATCATAAAACATCACAAAATATCAACACATGTACACATCACAAAGATCCCAAAAATGTATATCCATATATATATATATATATATATATATATATATATATATATATATATCGATCAAAGTGTCACAAATGTTTACAAAAAAGTACAAAATGTACATCACCCATAGGAAAGTGAGCCCCCTCACCCCTATAGGGGTCCCCATCTTCACTCGGCCCTGGGGGAGAACCTTTCTCACATCACGTCCAGGTACGCATTCTCATGTTCAAAATTATCAAATAATTGTTATATGTTATTTATCTTCAGATATTGTTCACGTCGGGTTTTCGGTTTTAATGTGTGCAGGTACTTTGTCATCACAAACCAACGCGGCCCCTTTAGGTATATGATCGACACTGGCATGTAATCATTCCCTCTGAATATCAATTTCATCTCCCAGTCACACCCTCCGACATTCGCCTTTAGGGTCCCTACATCCATCTCTGCAGTACTGCCACCTCCACTGCATTTTGGTAATGTCACCCGGTAGCACTCTCCCCCACATGAGTTGTCCCATTCATATTCCCCCTTGGCACTTTGACACTCATTCTTCTTTCATCCCCTATGGATGGGAGTCTCAATAGTCTTATGCATTTCCAAGAATCAGCTACATACTCCTCATCATTTTTCTAGCTTTCCCAATGGAATACTAGGTTATCTAAACATGGTTCTATTTTGAATGCGCCTCTGCAATATCATTAACCCTCCATTTCATCCACAATCAGTTTTCCCATATGCATATTGTCTTCCATTCAGTTACCTCATATAGAAACCCATCAATGGGGCCCCCACCCTCCACCAGTTCTCCACGCAACTTGCACCCTCACAGGCCAAGCCCTCTTGCACTGGGGCACCTGTTTCTGTATTTGTACACTCATCCCAAACTATTCTTTATTTCTTTGGTAATTGTAAAAAGCCTTTGTTTCCATCATTTACTTAGCTTTTTGTCATCCCCATTGACGACCTTCTTTTCCTGGCAACGCAACCCATGTCACCCTTGGTTGGGGAATTCACTATCCTCTACTCATGTTGACATCATCCATAAACCCCACGTATCCCATAGTCCATGTACCCCTGATCTCTGAGTTTTTCCACTTTGTCATGCCTCTAGCATAATTTAACCCCATTTCTAGTTGTCCCCCTGATGCTAGATATAGTTTCACGGTTGTTTCCAATCATCCTTCAAACACACCCCCAACCAAGGTCAGTCTTAAGTCTCACTACATCTTGACATCATTCATGTTTCCTATCAGGTCCTGATCTTATCTAGTAGATTTCATGAAGCCCTTTGCTTCTTGCAGTCGCATCTCCCTTTCTATCGACATTAGCACAATTTCCAGAAGGGTGACAGTATCTTGACTCTCATTACCTTTACAATTAGGAGCCTCAAATGACACAGAGAGAACCATCATTGCTCTCTGATGTCGTTGACCCCCATAACATTTGACTTCAACAAAATCTCATGTTACAATGGGTCTTACTATGCAACTATTGCAGCTATTTTATACCAGTTGAAGACCTCTAAATTTGTCTGACCATCAATGCCTACGAGTCATCGACACTTCTTACAGATGTCCTTGCCTCTTTTCAGAGTATGTTCACCATCAGAATTGTCATATGTTGGTATCAAACTGCTCTGGAGGGTGATGCAGTTATCTACATCATCATACAACTTCAGTTATTATCTTCCATTTTTTAGTTACATGACACAAGCATGGGGCATGCCTGCCTCATTTGTATACAGATTTTATTTTCTCTCCCTAGAGACAGATTTGGGTCGCACGGTTTCCCCTCTCCCTCTGACAGGATTGCTCTTACAGTTCTTATCAACACTCTTCATTACAATGGTACTCTCAGTAGAAGAAACATTAATGTATTTCAGCTATATGTTTGCTCCTAACCTCACACATCAGGGGGCATCTATTATCACTGAAATTTTTTCTGCAACATTTCATGCAAATGGTTACAGAAATACGGCAGTTCCAAACACTTATTAGTTCACCTACAACACCAAAAATTCATTTCCAAGAGGAAAAAACTATACAACTAGACAAAAATTGGCATGCGTTGAATCACTAAAGGAAGCGCGTGCACAATGCGTGGTCCAAAGAACCAAAAAAGTGCACAACTTCAAATTCTACCATGATTAATCCAAAACTAGATCTATCCACCAAAGACAAGTTCATGTAGGCATACACAACCTTGAAAGAAACAAGCCAATCACATGTATTAATGAGAACTATATAGCAATACTTACAGACCTTTGATGAATTTGCAGTGGCCTCTTCCAGCTCTCCTTGTCTAACCCCTTGCTCAAATGATCCACAAACAAAATTATTATGCTTCATTGATTATCTCCCTTATGAGATCATAAGTTTGATGCCTTCAATGTCATCTCCTTCCTTATGAGATCATAAGTTAGGTATCTCTCTATTTCTCCCTCTATTTCACCATGAGAAGGCCTCCTTATATAAGCTTGGAGAGACCCAACCACCTTAGAGATTCTTGGGATAGGTTGAGGATCCTTCTCCATTAGTTGTGGATCTTCCCTAAGATCCATCCTTGACCTCATATTCGAATCCAACTAACTCCAAAGATGAGGGGGGGTTTTCCCTAATTTTCCTCAACAGCCCAAGATTTCCTCAAACAGCCCAGTACTCACTTAGAATGGGGCACAGAGTGTTGGAATGCTCCCCCAAAGAAGGTCAAGAAGCGCTGGCACTCCCCGACAGTGGGTAGGGGAGTGTTGGCCTTCTAAATTCATTTTTAAGTGGGTTTTTCATCGTAAAAGCTTTGTACTCTTCATTAGATGATTTCTCCTTCTTAAACCAGTCTTTGAGGGTGTCTTCAAGTGTTCCTTGTGATGTCGTTCGAGACACGACATAAGAAAGATGATTGTATGATGTCTGCGACACTTGTAGACAAAATGTGACACGTGCGACACTTGTAACGACGACAATAGGTCATCATTGAAGTGAGTAATTTTGATGTGTAACAATTGGCAGGGTAAAATAGTTGTCCATTTTCATCAAACATCTGCTTGCAATATATTTTTCCTAATAAGATTTTGGAGAATTTTGGGACTATTAGAATATGTAGTGCATCTAAACTCGATCCCGAATCTTGATCCTACAAAATTCAATGAACAATTATTTAAATGCACCTACATACATAACATAAATTCAATGAGATAAATGAATTATAAATAAAATATAGACTTACTACAATCGATGGGAGAGCACTTGAAGGAATTTCAACTATTTGGAATGAGATAAATCTGAAGAATTGGCCATTTGATATTATAATTCCTTTTTTCCTGCATTTGAGCGAAAACCGTCATCTTGGGAAGCATAGAACAGTCTAAATTCAAACAGAATTTCGAATAACTTTTATAAATTAATAGTGTTCTTAATCATATAAAGGCACACCAGTGTGTTGTGATAAAACAAACACACTAGTGCGTTTAATTGAGAAAAGCATTGAAAACTGACCTCTGTTATTGCCTTTGTAAAGTAAACCCTCTACAAAATTTAAATGTGGATGTTTTAATTTGCATTTTACAAATTAAATTGTTTGTCGGTGCATTAGTACGTATACATTGCACTAGTGCATTTATAACTGTATAGCGCACCAAATCAAGCAAATTAGAAAAATAACACGTGCTTACTATCAATGCATTGAAATTTATTACGAGAAATAAGTCGGTGTGTTATACGTGCACACCACATGGGTGCGCTACTCACTGTATAGCGTATCGAAAAGGTAAGTTACAAAGAAAAAAAAATAGTGCACATGTTTATCATCAATGCGTTGAAATATACAATGAAAAAATGAGTCGAAATTTCAGTTTTTACATTTATAAATGAAAACCCTATTCATTCTTTCATTTTTTTTGCCAAAATTTAGAAGGTAGATTTGTGCAATAGAGATTTATCAGCAAAGACTTCAAAGTGGGTGGATTTTTTTAGGAGTCAAATTCAATAGGGATCGAATTATTGTAGGTCACATACAAATCCATAAAGGAGAAATTTTAGGTATGTGATTTTATTCTATTAATCATCTTAATCTTTCCCATATTTGATTCAAACAATTTTCAATGCATTCCCCAACAAAAAAAAGGGTTTTATAATTACCTTCAGTACTGGAAGCCCTAATTTCCTCACTGTTTTTTTGTTTTCCCTTTCTATATTTTACAAGGAGAGTTTTTTTTAAGCAAATTTTTTTTATAGTGTTTGTTTATTTATATATGGGGTGTTTCATATCCATTTCAATGAAACCACTCATTGAATTGGATTTCAAACCATCCTATCATTGTCGGGGTTTTTTTAATGTCTTTATGGTTAGCGATGCGCTATGTACATAGGAAGAGCATCGATGCTTATTTTCATGTTAACAACACGACTTAATTTAAATTAGAAATAATATTTTTAAAAAACATTTTCGTGATCGATAGTGTGCATTGTACATAGATAAGCACCCAGGTGCATTTTCTTACAAAGAGCACAGTTGAGTTTAAAATGGAAATAATGTTGTTTTTTATATCGAAACCGCCATGTCTTAATTTTTTTTACAAGTCAACGGTGCATAATAAACAATACTTAGGAAGCCATGTTTTTCTTAATTAACAAAGCACCGAATGAATACAAAAATATGTAAAACATTTTCAATTTCTCAGCGGCATTGTTGATATACGGGTGCGTATAAATATGGTTGAAGCACCGATGCATATTTATGTGGTTGACGCCCCAGTGTGTATTAAGTTACTATACACATCGATATCTTATTTTGTAAAAAAATTACATAATTTTTATATTCGATGATTCCTAGTTTTTTTTTTCTAGGGAGATTTTGAAAATTCCAAGGAGAAAACCAATACATGTTGGTAGGGATGCCCAAAAAAATGTAGAATAAGATGATAAAAGAAATTAACATAATTGTGTCGCAAGAGGAGCCATCTCAACTACAATGGGCATCCGAGATATGTAATCATTTATTTATTCTTGTATGTACATCGAATTTAATTATCATGTGAAATACTAATTTTCAATTCTTTTGTTGTAGAAAAAAAAGTTAGAACCCATTCAACACATAAGAAAGGGCGAGGTGGAATAAAAGGGTTGATCGTAAACTTTGTGAGTATTTATGTTTTCGGTCTTACTTGAGATTGTATGTTTATTGTGATCTTTATATTTAAATAATTAACTTACATTTGTCCATGGATGTCTTCTAATAGGTACTAACATACAAAGAGGATCCAACCCATGAATTGATAAACATTGGTTTAAGTATGGTTTGTGAGTATATGTTGAAGTATGAAAGTTTAATTGAACAATTTGTAAGTAGCTATGTCATTTAACTTCCCTTATTTTATAATTAATGAAACAACAAGAAACGTTTATATTAATTATATCAACAGTGATTTGTCATGATGTATTAAACATGCAAGAAACAAAGTATGGAATGCATCCAACATAGGAGATTTTGAGAGAAGGCATGAAGCATGGCTTCGAAAGAATGTGTATTGTTTATGAAAGACTTGGTGCCGAGGTATGTTTTTTTAATAACACAATCATGTATATTCTACTATATATATAAATGTAGATATACTTATTACAATGTATTTCTATGTTTGTAGATGGAAGATGAAGAAGCAGAACATAAAAAACAAGTTGATCAAGAAAACATTAGGTTAAATAACAAAAGTACAATATCACCTACAAATGATGAAGAAATGAGGCATGCACGCAACTCGAGCGATGACAACAGTTTAGTTGATGAATGAGAATCAATATAATTGAATGTTACTGCAAGTTGTATGTTTTGGAATATTTGTCTTTAAAAATAAGGGATTTTGTTTAATGTACTCGACATATTGTCCCAATTGCATGAAGACATGTTACCAATAAGTGTAACAATTACGTATTGGTTGCAATTTGATTATTATGGACTTTTACATTGTCCATTTTTGTATGACAATGGGTTTCTTATTCATATATAATAAAATGGGTTTCTTATTTTATTGCATTGTCGAATGTTGTAAAATGTTGCGTTGTTGAATAATTAATGTGTATGATTTACATTGTTACAAATAATAGAGGTGTAATTTGTTAGATAACTCATTAATGCAATCATTATATCAAAATGCAACAAAAAAATTATAAAACAATATAATTATAAAAAATATTCGATTTTGAAATGATTAACTGAAAATTTATAATAATAAAAAATAATTAATTAAAATACATAGTTATCAATGCATTATATTCTTATGAACTCACTAGACGGTGATTGCCATAATATAGAAAGCGGTGCATTTTGAGGCTTCATATGCACTAGTCCCCATTAATTATAATAACAAACTGGTACGAGCTATTGAGAAAAAACATCATTTTGTAAACGACATAACGTACAATAATGTTTATCATTTCAAAATTTTATGATGCTCATGTTTAAAATATACATCGGGGCAGTAAATATAATGTACGAACTAGTGATTTACTTTTATTATATGCATCGAGGATCTAAATATAATGTACACACCGGTGCTTTTAGTATAATATACACACTGGAGCTTAGTAAAAATAGTGGTGTCGACATCTCATCTCGAATATTCGAAATTTCACTACACTTCGATGCATATGGTAATACAAACACCAATACATACTAATTATACAAGCACCAAGGTGCATGCTATATTAAATGCATCAGATCTTGGGATAACTTAAAGGCATTGTGGCGCACTATAACTTAAACACACCAGGGCATATAAAAACTAAAAAGCATCAGTGCTTCATACGCAAACAATGTGGAACCAGTGCATAGAAATTATAAGAGCACCAGTATTGTGCATACAACGAAAAAAGGAAAAAACGGTGCGTAATAATTATACACCCATCGATGTGTTTGTATTATATTAACGTACTAGGGCAGGTTGGTTAAGAGTGCACTGGCGCAGGTTGGTTAATAGCACACCAGTGCATTTTGACAATAAAAGCACCGAGAAAAAGAAAAAGAAAATCTCCACTACAACCTCCACCCACCCAAATTTGTTCAGTTATATGGAACATTCGTTAAAACCTCTGCTAAAACCTCTGCATTCAACAGAGAAGGTTGTACTGGAGTTTTTTTTTTAAAATTCACTAAAAACCTCCACTAGAAGGTGTTCTCTTTGTAGTGCTAACAATTTGCATTAATTGTTTGGAATCATCTCTAACATAGTCATTGTTACAATAATTACATTTTCAGCCATGAGGGCTTGTCATATTGCACTCAATTAATATAGTTTCATGCTCTTTATTCATGCAATCATTGGTGGATGGCTTACAAGTCTTTTCAATGTCATTTGCCATATCTTCATTCACTTTCTTGTTGATTTAGAGCTTATATATTGATGTTGTTGTAAACTTGTTACATTCTTAAACATTTAGTCTTATCATGGAGCTCTTATGTGCACTTTTGGTGTGATCTTGTGGATGATTTTCTTATTTTTATGGATGCTTCATGAAAGTAGGGTTTTTTCATGCATAGCAACTTGGTCTAGTAAGTGGTCTTTTCCAAGTGGTATCTCTCTCCCAACAACTTGTGTTAACTTTAGGATTTGCATTTACATATTCATTCTCTAACATTCTTTAGGATTTTCTTATTTAGCCATGTCCTTCACTATCCAAGTACTAGATTATTTTACCTGGATGCACTATTTTTGTTCATGTCATCATTGCAAAGCGACCCCTTTTGCCCATTACATTATTTAGATAATTACATGATTTGTTGGTACAAGTTGCAGTCTCTTTCTATCAAGAATACATTTAATTACAACTAGTCCTATAAATATTTTGAAATAAATTCACATATCATATAACTTTGTCAATGTTTATGTATGATGATGGAATATTGCAAAGATATCATAATGTTTCAATGTCAACAATTCCCTCTAGTACCTATGGAAATTGATGATGTTGGTGTTGTTGTTGTTTCTCCCATGCAAAATCAAATTTCAACCATGTTTGTACTCAGAGATGGTGAGGAAAAAGCACTTCTTGACATCATTTCCATTGAGGGTAATTTGGATGTATAGTTTTCCAAATTATATGCAGACTATGATAACCATGGTGCTTCTATATACAATACATTAAATATTTTCAAGGTTTTTCAACTGGTAGTTCTTAGTGCAATGTTTTGTTTCGTAGATAAACTCAAGGGGTTATCTAGGTGTGAGGGTTGGTGGATTCCACACATTCTATTATCCCTTGTCTTCGCAACAATCGTTCTCAACCTACTCCACTCGAGATAGTAGGTAGAACCATTCCAAAGGCCATGAACCATCATCTTCTTGTCCAAAAATCTAACTTAGCATTCAAACATGATCCTTTTTTTTGGTGTCCATACTTCAAATCATTTATTACATAATCAAGTTTAATCTCTCATGTGTTTGTCGATGTCTCTAACTTTTTGGTCAACCATATCAACTATGAAACAAACATGTCTTTGAACATCTTTTGATGGCATACCTCTATTTCCCTTAGTATTTTGAATACATATCATACCATTTATGTCTCAATCAGGATTGTCATTCCCGTAGTAGGATTCCATGTCATTTTGGTTTTGTCACAATAGGCTTTTTCTACTATAGTAGGAAGGTGATCTATTGGGAGGATTTCATTTAGAAGTGGTGGGATAATCATTAGGAGAAATCTTAGAATAATCCATCAGATATTGGATGGGGAAGAATACCCATGATATTCCAATGGAAGGAACTCTGATGCAAATACTAAGACTTGTAAGAGTAAGACATGATAAGGAATATTAGATGATTTATTTTATAGTGATAAGGAATGCAATGGAAAGGCATGTACAATATGTATTATAATGATAAAACATGCAATAGAAATGCATGTATGATTCATATTATAGTGGTAGGATATGCATGAGATGATTTTGTTATGGTAATAAGATAATTCATTATTAGGAATGTATAATTTTTGTCTTGATGATCATGGAAGCTTCACCCTGTTGACCAATATCTTATCACATTCATTCATAAAGGGGGTTTTTAATTGTGAAAAATAAGTTCAATATATTGTAAGTATTGGGGGGGATGTGGGGTCTCAAGGGGTTTATAGGTATTGGGGGGTGTAAAAGGGGGTATCTAGTTAAAATAGGGGTTTCTTTTATTGGAAAGATGTATTGGGAGGGGGGTTCAAAAAAGGATTTTGGGAGGTATTTATCAATATCTAGTGAAATTAGGGGTATTCTTTAATATCCCATGAACATAGGTGTTATGTCACAGATTCACTGAGTGAAGACCCCGTGTTGATGATATGATGATTTGCTAATACATGTGAGGCTATTGATCTATGATATGGATAAGTATTTATGAAAATGACATGATATGATGTGCAAAACCTAATATCGTAAGAAATGGTGTCATTTAACTACATTATATGATTTAAATAATTACATGTTAAGGTTTATTTTCCATGGGATCTAGACACTCTCTTCTAGATTTAGTCATGTATCCCTTCATCATGTTTACATGAAAAACAAAAAAATGGAAAATGGATTTCCCAAGACTAGACTATTGTTGGATGTCAGTCAATGGCACATTTAGGAAGACATCGATAAGCAATACTTCAAATTTTATCATCCTTCCTTTTCCTAATATTTGTCCACTAACATGTTGTTGTTTATTTAGAGGGGCATATTTGTATTGTTTCCGAACTATTTTTGAATAGTCATGTTGTAACTTTTGTTGGGAGTTTTACTAGAGAGCTCTAGCTCTTGCTGGAACAAGTTGTATTTGGTTTTATTAGGTTTAATTTAGCTTGTTTGATGTGAATATTTTAAGACTTGTTAAGGTATATACTATGTGGGTGTCCCTCCATATCTAAGGGCTTGGGAATTAGAGACCAAAACTGCTTTGAATAGATTCTAAGAGAAAAATATGGAATTGGAAGCTTATCATCATAACAGAAAAAGATGGAACTGTTAGCATTATCATCATAATCATCATTCATCAACATCAAATAAACAAACACTGCAATTCATAAAACATGTGCCATGATATATATATATATATATATATTCAAAATCATCTCAACTGTACATTTTTTACAGAATGGCACATCGTGCCCAATATACAAAATGGAAGCAAGTGTCCAAACATGGAAAAGTGACATATGGTTCCCTATATATAAAATGGCACTCTTTGGTCACTCATTGACCACTACCACCCTTGCAAGTATCAAGTGCATTCTAGAAATCGATCTTTCTTCTCTTACTCGAAGAAGCACCTCGAGTGGTTTTACGCCTAGGTATGGTTTGTTGCTTCGGAGACTGCACAAAGAAGCAACATTATTATAAGTTTTTTTCCACAATGAATTAATAGACTTACAAAATGATACTTTATAATTCAAGCTAATAAAACTCACCGCAGATGATACTGAAAAATCATGAGGGCTTTTCCCTCCTTCGCGACCTTAATATCTCAACAATACCACCTTGCAATAGTTACAAGGAGAAAAGCATGAAATTTAAACATAAATACACAAAATCAGTTCCATTCATGATACATAAAAATTTATCAACAATTGATCTCACCATGAATAACTTGGGCAACAATGGAGAGTCCATAGTAGGTGGAGCACTCGGCTATACAACCTGCTCCAAGGAAACATATGTTGTGGTAGCCTCAATGGATGGCACAGTCTGGTCTACAACAGAGACTAATGGTGGGTCATGTACGGGTGCAGGCACTATGGATGCATCGGATGGAAAAGGTGGTGGGGTGGGTGGTGTACAAGTGCATCCAATGTGGATGGACGCGATGGCAAAG
>ML783092.1:51526-99192 GCA_009831015.1 Picea engelmannii | reverse complement strand
GGCGTATGGGTGCAGCCATAGTGGATGGATTGGGTGAAAAATATGGTGGGGGTGGGCAGAGATAAACCCCCATTGGTTGTACAAGCGATGGTAAAACACTTGGGGTGGAAAGAGGAATCCCAAGAGCCGAGGCAGGGTGGCCAATGACTGGACTACCCCTGTAGTTAGGGGGGGAATATGGGGGTAATGGAAGTGGTGGTGGTGAATGGAAGGATGTCAGTACATGCGACCTAGTAGTGAATGAAGTATCCTGCATACATATTTATAATATTTTTTAGTACAAAAATGTAAAATTCAACCAAAACAATATAACAAATTTCACATTTAAACAAGATTCAACTCGACACATGATACATGTGAAGGGGGTGACTTGTCCATGACAGATGGACATGGTTCATCATTGTGTGGTACCACAACCTGTAGAAACACAACAAAATTATATTTGAGGTTAATAGAGAATAAGCAAATCATTGTGGTGAATTTATCAAAGGTGACACATACTTGGGTATGTGGTACACCAAATGTGTAAGCTGCCTCTATTGCTGCATCAGTGGTGGAAACTTGCATTAATGCATCTACCGGTGTCAAGGGTATGTTATATAATTGTAGCAAATGAAAACATTATACAATAATATATGGGGAAAAATACACAAAAAACTGTATATATATAATCAATGAAGAACATGGAGATGGTAAAGATACTAACCTCCTCCATGAAACTGTCATGTCCATTGGCCTCCATTGGCCCATAGAAAATATTCCCACAAATCGAGCATCTATGAGGGTTGCATGAATGCCTAATTTGTCCATGTGTCCTCTCCTAAGTGCACTTTACTGCAAGTATTGAAGCTCCAGCCCCTCTCCCAACACCACTTGTAGGTACCTTCTATCGAGATAGTGCTACAAAACTGCCATGTTTCACTAGGCTCTGAGTCAAGGCTGATATGGATAATAATGTCTAGGTGATGCCTTCTGTGATGAGAGGATACTAATCAAGGAGCTTAGGCCTTTATCTAGGAGGATGAGGACTTGGCACTGGCTCACGCATAGCATTTTCTCTATCCTATGTGAACCCACGATCCACCCCATGGAATTCACCAATGTCAAAGTGGTTGACATGGTGACCCAACATAAACTTTGCCCATAATTTCCTAAGGAAATATAGAGGCAGCTCCCTATTATTGCAGTGAGGTTTTTCAAACACCATAAACCACCTATCCATCCAATTATCTTTAAATTGTTGGTGGATGCATCAATCCATACAAATCTCTCTCTGTGTGACTAGTGGTTATAGTCTGATTCTAGAATCAATGAACAATGACATCAATTCGTGTTTTGTAATGTTCAAGTCTCTCACTTGGTTTTTATCTACGTTATTCATGTAATATTCAAAATCTTAGCCATGTAATCAGAAATATTGGTTAATTTCCCTCGGGCACTTGCAATGGACGATACGATGGTGTCCAAGGAAGTAGCTAATGACAATCGAGTGGACTCTCTAGTAATATGTAAGCCTTCTACAATAGATCTAATACACCTCAAGCCTTCATCAATTTTCATGTTTACATTTGTTGGTTGTGGGTTGGGGTTTGGTGTGACTTCATGTGATTGTGTTGGGTTTTGGTTTTCTCCAGGTTCCATGTTAATTATTATGTTGTGATTTAATAATGGAATTTATATAAATTAAGTTCATTTTTTAAATTAACTTAAAAATTACAAAAAACACGAAAATTAAATAGTTTAGGAAATTAAAAAAAACATGAAATTGCATGGAAATAAATATCTAGAATACCTCAGAGACTTCGTTGAGATCATGTGGATACCTTTTCGAAAAATCACAGGGTTTCAATTCACTCAATGACCTCTCAAATGCGTCGCACGGTCAGTAGAATGGGAAAAAAGGGTCGCCAGCCCTTTAAATCGGGCCCAACAAGAATGTGCATGTGTTCCTCAAGTGTGTGTGCAATCTTAGGAATGGATGCATGTTCCTGTCGAGGAGTCGATGTGTCGTCCTGGGTGGAATTTCAGGGTCTGTGTAACCTATCACATTAGGAATGTGTGCACATTCTTAAGAACGTGCACGTGTTCTTGCGTGAGCATGTTTGTGCTCACCTCATTGTCAGTTTTTTATCCATCAACTTCGTGCGAGAGCCCCTTTCTTATTGAATTTTTTTTCCAGTCTTGATATGTATCAAGTGTAATTGGGTTGCTATGATGAAATAATTATACTAGACACATATCACATCTCGTTCGTACTTTTGAAAAAAAAAATGTGATTATTGAATTCTTTGCCTTATTCAATGAAATGTCTCATTAATATTATTGAACTAATTGGATATGTAAATTTTGAGACATATTAAATCCATTCAACCATGTAGTGTTCATCCTAATGTATTGCATTAAATAACACTACACTTTCTTATTTTTTTGTCAATGCGATCATGATAAAGGCATCGCTTGCATAAATAATTTTTGTTAAGATTTAAATAAATACAAATATTAGATACATATAATTTCAAAGATAGTAACATTGAATTTGAAGACATTAAAAATTAATGTAAGCTCGTACCTTCTCTAATGATACCATAAATACGATTGTAATCCTTCATGATTGTATCTCATTCATTGTACCTCTCTAGTCCAGTCACGTTTGTACATAGTGAAAATGATATATGCTCTTTATGTTTCCATGACCATTTTACAAAATTTTCCTTTTTCGTTTTGATACTCATCATCGAACTCTACATCATCACTACAAGAAAGACAATAGAAAGAGTGTTTGTTTTTCTCAATTGACCATACATTTGTCATTTGTTCACTCCTAATAGAGTGTAAATACATTTTTCTAAGTACAAAGGCACAATTACATCATATGGATCTATCGACATCACCGATTAGAATAATTTAAAAGAACCTACTCAATGCACATGTTCTCATGTGCCAAAATTTACATTAATAATTCAATAAAAACATGTATATTTCAAAATACTTGAATTTTTTTATTTAAAGGTTTGTACACTAGATATATAACTTAAATAATACTTCCATCAAATTGAACCCTTTAAAATAAATAATTATTTATAAGACCCATGAACACTTACCAATCCACATGAACCATCATTGGGTTGAATTCATTACTTAAATTTGATTTCCACTAGTAAACATCATCACTTGGATCTACAAGTTGAACAATAAAATGATTCATTTGGTGCCTCCTAAGTACATGTTTTACATAGGCCCTAGCACCATCACGCTTTTCTTAAACATGGTGATTTAAACTAAGTGGTACAACCATTTGACCACATGAAGGCAACCCCCCCATTCTCTCCTAGGGATTCCACGACCTTCCGGTCTTGGATATTCAAAATCTCCGAACCCAATTGGTTCTCCAGGCCTTCAACAGACCCTAAACAATTTGTACATTCACAGATCCTCTTGATGTCGCATGCAATTTTGGGGCTACTTGCAACTCCTCTCTCTGGAACTTGGTGACACCGATTCATGAGTACTAGTCTCACGCTAGACCCCTTCTCCTCTATGACTGTGGGCTATAACCTTGGGCCAACACTTCGCCACTTCAAGCTCCGGTGATATTGCAACCTCCTCATTTGTTTTCTCCCAAAATACCTTTCTTTGAATTCACGAGTCTCTGCCACGTGTCTTCCTAGATCTGGTGGTCTAGTTGTACTTCGGGTTTTGTGACTTCGCGAAACTTCACTTACTCCACACTTACCTCCTCTGAATCTATAACTCCCGAATTCTCTAATATGCTGACACATGCTCCTTCCCAGCCAACGATTAATATTCACCTCGCAACTTCGTGACTTCAGTGATCCCATCTTTCAATACTTCAAAGTGTCACGAACTCTGACCTCTGAATTACCTCACGACTATCCTTCGTACAAATCCTTCCAGATCTGATGGTTTGGAACGATCCCTATCCCTCCTGGACGGATCTCACTTAACAAATTATGGGAAACCTAGAAGGACTCTTCCTTTTAAATATTTCTCACCACTCTTCCTCCTAAGCTTGTTCTTCATCGAACTCTTGTCTCCTTAGAATACTCCTTTCGAAACTTAGTCAAATTTTGGCCTGTGCACACCTTGCAACAGGTTCTCCTCTGAAATCCAGCCACTCTATGTGTGGTTCTCGCTATTCATCCTAAGCTTCTGAGTCAGAAGACTCGGTCACGCAATCCTTATAGAAAAACCTCCTTCAAGTTATCTCTCCATAACTTTCTTAGCCAAAATGGTCTATGTCACGCACACCTTGCGGACACTATGCACTCCTTGCACGCATAAGGTTTGCGTTATCTCTTCTAAGCTTATGAGTCGAAGTAGACTCTATCAATGCACTCCTTGCGAACACTATGCATAATTGCAGTAGCTCGTAGAAGAGAAACAATTGAAACTTATTTAATGCTTCATTGATTCATACATCCATCTATGTAATGCATACATAAGCACAAGAACAAGAAATAACAAAGAATTGTAAATAACAAAAATTCTACCATTCATTCATTCAGATAGACACGGTAACTCCATGCATTTGGGACAATGATCCTTTGTTATATTCATTCAACTGAAATATACATATGTTCATATACTTCTCGGTAGCTCTTGACTCTCAGCTACAATGGCAACAACTCTTAGTAATTTGAGGGCCAATAACAACAATTTCAGCAACCCCCCAACAACAACTAGAGAGCCAACAACCTCTATTGGGTAACAATACAAAGATTTATACAAGAGGGGCTCTTCGAGCTCTTCCCTCCAATGACTCTAAATCTATCATATCGAATTAAAAGCTATCAACTACTAATATTTATTACAATATATATTCGTGACAGACAAATCAGATCGAACACATCGAATCTGTATTGCACTCGGCTACATTAAAAGAAATTACATTCTTCAATGTCCCTTTTAAGATCATCTACCTCAAAACATTAAAGAAGTTCTTTAATTACAATTATTTTCAAAATATTTGTATGATACGCTCTCTTCAAAATGTGCGCTAGTGCACCTAGTTGTCCTTCGCTTGTGCTTTACTCCTCTGGCAGAAAAATTCATGGTCTCTTGTCCACGAGCTCTTGCACTAACCTTCCATGCTTCTGGATATCCACTTTGCTTACCCAAATGGCATCTTCTATTGGTGCTCCTTTCCACTTTACCAAATATTCAAAATATGTTTTCCTTCTGGTCTTCTTACCAATTCATCGATCTACAATCTGCTCCATCTGTGGCTTTTCTGCTATAGGCATTTGTTTTTTCCACTAGATCTCCTTCTGACTTGCAGGATCTCCAGCTTCATATTCCCTGTAAGGATGCAGGTTTGTAATGTTTAATATGGGTGATACATCCACATCTTTTGGCAGATCTATCTCATAAGCATTTTCACCAAATTTTCTTAGGATTTTGTACAATCCTATCGTCTTCAACTTTAGTTTATTATATGTTCCACTTGGGAACCTCTCTTTTCTAAGAGGTGATAGAACTTGATCGCCAACTTCAAACTGAAGTTCCCTCCTATGTTGATCAGCTCTATGTTTGTATTTATTGTTTCTCCTTTGCAACTGCTCTTTGATCGAATTATGGAGCTTCTACATTTTTGCAGTGAAGTCTTGGACTCCAGCGCTCCTAAATTCACTTTGCTTCAAATCTCTTAACTCTGACACTCCCCTTGGATTCATTCCATACACTATCTGAAATGGACTCTTTCTGATACTTCTGTTCACTGAGTCATTATATGCAAACTCTGCTTGTGCTAAAATCCGATCCCACTGACTATGATGTCCAGTGACCAAACTTCTCAGCAAATCTCCTAAACTTCAATTCACCACTTCAGTCTGTCCATCCGTTTTAGGGTGATATGCAGAACTAAAGGATAGTTTTGTTCCCATATTTTTCCACAATGTTCTCCATAAATGACCAACAAATTTGGTATCCATGTCTGAAACAATACTTCTGGGCAATCCATGGAGTCTCACAACTTCTTTGAAAAATAAGTTAGCAACGTGTGTTGCATCACTGGTTTTCTGGCATGGGATAAAGTATGCAATCTTTGAAAATCTGTCAACTACCACATATATGGAATCACTTCCTCTTTGTGTCCTCGGCAATCCCAACACAAAATCCATGCTTATTGTATCCCAAGGCCTCTCTGGAATAGGAAATGGTTGATACAACCCAATATTTTGTCTCTTCCCCTTTGCATACTAGCAAATCTTACATCTATTCACAAACCTTTTCACGTCTGCTCTCATACCTGGTCAATAATATGAACCGCTCAACTATGCAAACATTTCTTCCTGGCCAAAATGTCCGACTAGACCTGAACTATGTTTTTCCTTCAGCAAATTATCCTTCATCGGACACTTTGGTATGCACAACTGGAATCCTTTGAACAACAACCCATCCTAAATCAAATATTTGTCCCAATGGCTTCTGTCTCTGAGCACGGGATTCGCACATGCTTCATATGCTTCTTCGAAATCTATATCATCATGATACATTTCCTTAAAGTGGTCAAACCCCAAGGTTTTCACTTGAAATTCCAGCATAATTAGACATCTCATGCTCAATGCATCAACAACCTTGTTAGCATTACTAGAAATATGTTTAATGAAAAAATTGAAATTTTGCATAAATTCTATCCATTTTGCATGTCTCTGGTTTAAATTCTCTTGTCGAGTTATGAATTGTTGATCCGTCAGGATTTTTCGAATGACTTATGGTTGAGTTTTTTTTAACTGTGCATGAATTAATTAACCATTGGGAAACTTAACGAAAGAACGAGAAAAGAAAAGGAATTATACAGCCATTAACATTTTTGCAGATCTGAAATGCAATGAAAAACAGCAAACCATAATACGCAGAGGTTGATAACGGAGTTCGGCAACTTTGCCTACGTCTCTAGGCCTTTTCTCTTGTGGGGGAGGCTTTTTATTTATGTTCGAAAACTAAATGGTACATCTTTACAATGTTGAATGGCTTATAGACTGATCTGGTCTTGTTTTCCCAGATCTCTGGAACCATACACAAAAAACGGCACCTGAATCGGATGTCTGGAACTCTCAGAAACGGTCTAACAGCATCTCCTCCTCAACGACTTCCCTGCCTCAAACTGGATTTGACTTGGCTTCTCCTCAGCATCTCTGCTCTGAATTGCTCTCAAACGCTGTCCTCATGGCCTCAAAATGACCTTGGTTCAATAGTGGGGAAGTTGGTTATCCATCTCCAACTTCCTCCACGAATTTAGGCTCCAAAATGTCTAATAACCCCCAAAAATGAGTTAAAAACCATTAACAAGAGGTTAATTACATTTAAAAATACAAAAGTGGTTAAAAAACCCACTTATAACTATATATTATAGTTATATACCGGGCTTAAGCCCCCCGACCTCTGGCGCGCGCCCCCTTAGCTGGTCATATACATTCATGTGGCCACGCGCTAGCGCGGGCCACCCCTTTGGCGCTAACTCTGGTCGTTGGTATAACCATATGTCCGTTGGACTTAACCAAATAACCGTTGGTCTACACATAACTGCTCACATTAACACTAACCACGCACATATTTTTGGTAACGGTCACATGTGTTAACCCTGCACACTTTACGTAACGGTTATAACAATTGTTTTAAACTTGGAACCGAAACTTTAAACCGCCCAAACGGTATATTCCCACGCACAATATACAACCCTCCGCGCCAATGGTCGTATGCGGGTACAATGAAACCGGGGTCGGGGCTAAGCCCCGGCCCGACCCCCCGCAATACACAACAACACCAACTTAATAGCATTATTGCCCGCATACATAACAAGTCCCGTGGCAGTGGTCCAATGGTCGGAGGCTTTACACGAAGGCGCAGTGTGGAGGAGGTCCGGGTTTCGAATCCCCCGGGCCCCAAAAACTTTTGACATAGCCCTCATTGGATAAACCCGGGGTGCCACGTGGCAGCCCGTGATTGGGCCACGTGGCACCTTTACATCCACTCGATGAATGCCACGTGTCAACCCTCTATTGGTCCACGTCAGAGCCGTATTGCCACGTCACTTTACCACGTCAGCTTCTGTACCTTGCCACGTCACTTACTGTATGCCCAGTCAGCACTTCCACGTCATCTCCTGCACAGTCAGCATGCTCATGTCATCAGCGTTGACTTTTTGACCAGTTGACCTTTGACTTTTTACATGTTTGGGCTTCCGATCAAAACGTGATAACTTTCGCATACGGAGTCCGTTTGACAAAGTAAATATACCGCCGGAATCGGGAAGACGAGATGGACGCAATGGCATTGGTTTCGTCATATTCTAAGCACTTTCATTTTTGAGCATTTTTCAAGCCCTGTCAGGCTTCTGAATCCGATTTCGGATCAATTGTAAAGCCTGATTATCGCTATACAAAACAAACTCCTTTGGAACGAGATAGTACCTCCATTTCTTCAAGGCTTGAATTATGGCATATAACTCTTTATCATATGTGGAGTACTTTCTCTTAGCATCGTTCAACTTCTCACTGAAATATGCAACAGGCCTATTATCTTGGCTGAAGAATGCTCCAATTGTAATTCCACTCGCATCACACCTCACTTGGAATGTCTTCCCGAAATCCAGCAAAACCAGAATCGGTTGTTATGTTATCTTCTCCTTCAATATATTGAAGCTCTTCTCAACCTCTTCTGTCCATTTGAAAGACTTATGTCTTTTCTTCACTGTATCCATCATTTGTGCACCGATTTCACTAAAATTTCTAATGAACTTTCGGTAAAAACTTGTTAATCCATGGAAGCTTCTTACCTCAAATATAATCCTTGTTGATGGCCATTCTCTTATTGCTTTCACCTTTTCAGGATCCATCTTCAATTCATTTGAAGAGATAAAAAAACCCAAATAAATGAGTTTTGTCTTCATGAAAGAGGATTTCTTTAAATTGATCAGCAGCTCCTCCCGTTGTAACCTATTCATTACTAACGTTAAGTGCCTCAGATGCTCTTCTTTAGTTTTACTGAAGAGTAGTATATCATCCAGATATACAATCACAAACTTCCCAATAAAATGTTTCAACACTTCATTCATCAATCGTATAAAAATACTTGGGGAATCAATTAAGCCAAATGGCATAACAAGCCATTCATACAATCCCTCATTTTTCTTGAAGGTTGTCTTCCACTCATCACCTTCTCTCATACTTATCTGATGATATCCAATTTTCAAATTTATCTTTGAAAAATAGTTTGCTCCACTCAAACAATCCATTAATTCATCCATCCTCGGCAATGGAAATCTGTACCTAATGGTAATATTATGTATGGCCCTTGAGTCCATACACATTCTCCATCCTCCATCCTTCTTCGAACTCAACACAGTTGGTACTGCACATGGACTCAAGCTTTCCCTAACCAAACATTTGTCTAACAAGTCCTGAACTTGTATTTTCACCTCCTCTTTCTCTTGAGGTGTCAATCTGTACACTACTTTGTTTGGCAGGCTTGCTCCTAGTATCAAGTCAATGTGATGGTTGATACCTATGATAGGTGGCAATGAGATCGGCAACTCATCCATGACTATGTTGGAAAAATTCTCTAACAGATCCTAAATTTCTTCAGGCAATTCCTCCATAGAAGTACTTGTAAGGATAACTTTTGACTTCCTCACTACAGCAAATTGCATCTCCTTTTCCTTCTTAACTTCACTCAGGAGTTCCTTCCCACTCATTAGAAGTATACTCGTGTTGGCTTCTTCCTTTACTTTCTTCTCTTCAATTGGAAGCAACATGTGTGTCCTACCATTCTTCTCCAAGGTATAAGTATTTATTCTCCCATCATGAATGACATTCCTGTCATACTTCGATGGTCTTCCCAACAAAACATCACATGCATCCATGGGAATCACATCACATAGAATTTCATCTCTATATCCTCCTATTTTAAATTCAACCATTCATTGTTTAGTCATTGTTACCTGATGACCTTTCTGCAATCACGAGACTTTATATGGCATCAGATATGCAGTCGTCTCCAGCTCTAACTTCTCCACCATCTCCGTGGATAATAAGTTATCAGTGCTCCCACTGTCAATTATCACCTTGCAAACTTTGTCTTTAGTCTTGCAAGTTGTCTTGATCAAACTGTTCCTCTGCGTTGGCTTTTCAATCTTTGGCTCTGCCTTTAAGAGAATTTTCTTCATCATCAAATATCTCTCATCTTCTGCACCTTTTGTCTCAACATATTACTTCTGTGCTTCCAAAATGTGAACTTTGCCTCCTTCTTTATTTCTCTCGGAACATTCCCAAGACATGTGTCCTACCTTTCCACAGGCATAACACTTTACTTCTCCTCCTCTACTTCTCCCTCTTCCTCTAAGAAAAGAGTTTATACTACCACTATGTCTTCCTCTGAAACTTCCTCCTCTCTCAGAGTGACTATGTGGTTTCTCTGTCTCACCTTTGGGCTTCTGTGTCTTGTCATGGGCAACTCCTTTGCCTCTATTAAAGCTTCTACCTCTGTTTTGTTGACTTTGCTTTCTGGCCAACTTCTCCTCTGTTTTTAGTGCAATCTGGTACACATCCTCCATTGTCCTTACTGTCATCATGTTGATCTCATCCTGGATTTCATATATTAGGATGTTGATGTACCTGGAAACTTTTTCCTCGTCTCTCTCACTTTGTCCATCCCTGATGTTCAGTCTATAGAACTCCTTTGTGTACTCCTTCACAATCATTCCTTTCTGCCTCAGGTTTTGCAACCTCATGAACAGATTTATCTGGTAGTCCTTGGGTATGAATTTAGCCTTTAGCTTGGCTACCATTCGATCCTAGCTCTTAATATTTTGTTTTCCTTTGCTTCTCCTGTGAGTCTGCAGTTCATCCCACCACAGTGATGCGGGTCCTTTCAACCTGGTGACAACATGTTTCACCTTTTTTTCTCATCGACATCTTCATAGTCGAAATACTTGTCCATTGCCTGTATCCAATCAAGGAATTCTTCGATGTCCAAATTACCCTCATACATTGGGATGTCTATCTTTGCTCTAGCTCCCAACTTAACAACCGCTTTCAACAAGCGCTCTTTCGCAGCATCCTCCGCTACAGCTACTTAGACTTTCACTTCTTCATTCTCTGCATCATTGACGTCTCCAACATCAGGGGCTCTCCTTTGTGTCATTTCCATGGCATCCATCCTTGCTCTGATTTTTCTCATTTCCCTTTCCATAGCTCTATTTGCTACAGGTGGCTCTACACGTCTCCTAGGAAGCATTGTGCTAATGTATCCGATACTACTTGATGATATCAGCCTACTTCTTTGTCTCCTTTCATACAAAAATCAATTGTATTAAGCTATGATACCACTTGTGATGAAAACCCCCCCCTTCTCTCCTATGGATTTTGTGACCTCCCGGTATTGGATCTTCAAACTCTCTAAACCCAATTGGTTCTCTGGGCCTTCAACAGACCCTGAACAATTTATACACTCATAGGTCCCCTTGATGTCGCGTGCAAGTTTGGGCTACTTGCAACTCCTCTCTCTGGAACTTGGTGACATCGATTCGTGAGTACTAGTCTCATGCTAGACCCCTTATCCTTTGTGACTGCAGGCTATAACCTCGGGCCAACCCTTCACCACTTCGGGCTCTGGCGATATTGCGACCTCCTCCTCTGATTTCTCCCGAAATATCTTTCTCTAAATTCACGGGTCTTTGCCACGTGTCTTCCTGAATCTGGTCGTCTAGTTGTACTTTGGGTTTCACGACTTTGTGAAACTTCACTTACTCCACACTTACCTCCTTCGGACCTCTAACTCCCAGATTCTCTAATCTATTGCCACATGCTCCTTCGCCACCAACGGTTAAGATTCGCCTCGCAACTTCGCAACTTCGGAGATCCCACCTTTCAATACTTTGAAGTGTCTCGAACTCTGACCTTTGAATTACCTCATGACTATCCTTCATACAAATCCTTCCATATCTGATGGTCTGGAACGATCTCGGTCCCTCCTGGACGGATCTCACTTGACTAATTCCGGGAAACCTCGAAGGACTCTTCCTTTTGAATATTTCTCACCACTCTTCCTCCTGAGCTTGTTCTTCCTCGAACTCTTGTCTCCTTAGAATTCTCATTTCGACACTTATTCGAATTTCAGCCTGTGCACGCCTTGCAACAGGTTCTCCTCTAAAATCCAGCCACTTTGTGGGCGATTCTCATTGTTCATCCTGAGCTTCTGAGTCAGAAGACTCAGTCACACACTCCTTGCAAACAAACCTCCTTCAAGCTATCTCTCCATAACTTTCTGAGCCAAAATGAACTCTGTCACGCACACCTTGTGGACACTATGCACTCCTTGCATGCATAAGGTTCACGTTATCTCTTCTGAGCTTATGAGTCGAAGTAGACTCTGTCAACGCACTCCTTGTAGACACTATGCATACTTGCACTTGCTCGTACAAGAGAAACAATTGAAACTTATTTAAAGCTTCATTGATTCATACATCCATCTATGTAATGCATACATAAGCACAAGAACAAGAAATAATAGAGAATTGTAAATAAGAAAGTCTACCATTCATTCATTCAGATAGACATGTCAACTCCATGCATTTGGGACAATGTTCCTCTGTTATATTCATTCAAATGAAATATACATATGTTCATATACTTCCTCTTGGTAGCTCTCGACTCTCAGCTACAATGGCAAGAACTCTCAGTAATTTGAGTGCCAATAAAAACAATTTCAGCAGCCTCCCAACAACAACTATAGAGCCAACAACCTCTATTGGGTAATGATACAAAGCTTTATACAAGAGGGGCTCTTCAAGCTCTTCCCTCCAATGACTCTAAAGTTATCCTATCGAATTAAAAGATATCAACTACTAATATTTATTACAATAAATATTCATGATAGACAGATCAGATCGAACACATCGAATTTGTATTGCACTCAGCTACATTAAAAGAAATTACATTCTCTAATGTCCCTTTTGAGATCATCCACCTCAAAACATTAAATAGGTTCTTTAATTACAATTCTTTTCAAAAGATTTGCATGATACACTCTCTTTAAAATTTAAATTTCTTCAAAATATGTGCTAGTGCGCCTAGATGTCTTTCGCTTGTGCTTTACTGGCGATGCTCCTGCATCGCCACACCTAATGGCCTTTAAATGTGACCCCTCTATAAATTAAATCAAAACAATGTTGAATGAAAAAATATCATGGATATGATCACCACTTATGTAAAATTAATACTCCTTAATCACTTCATGATTATTTGCTTTCTTATCATTACCATTAATACTGAGCTCTACATGTTCATAAAAAATATGCTCAAAATATAGAAACATTGTCTAAATGATCATTCTCACTTTTTATCTCCTCTGGTTTAACAAATATGTGATTCTTAGAAAAATCAACCACCAATAATATGATTCCTTTAGGAACTTCCTCATGCAATTGCTTGAATTGTTAATGTTTCCATTGCACTCTATGAGAGTGCTTGATATATTTCACTGCACTCGGCTCCATGCCTGATTAGTCTATTACAAGAGCATGTTTTAGTTTTTCAGTTTTTTGGTTGGTTGTTACATTTTATTTCCCAAAATTGACTATACAGAGTCTTGATTTTTTTGTAAAGCATTCAGGAAGTAAAATTTGGAAGTGTAAAATGGGTTGTCCCTCATAGCCTAGGATATATCATTGGACTAGACTTAGATTTTATGTATTATTTTTATTTTATTTTGGATACATACTTGAGCAAGATGGTGCTTACTGCTACAGGAATGCCCCTGGCATCTACTGATGTAATTATGTTAAACTATTAATAAAATTACTTTTTTTTTTTCTATGTGTGTGTGTGTGTGTGTGTGTGTGTGTGTGTGTGTGTGTGTGAGAGAGAGAGAGAGAGAGAGCCTAGATAAAGGGAAAAAACGTATTAGAAGTGGAAACTTCATATAGCCATAAATTCTAGCTGAAAGCTCGGTATTAAGCATGGTTATAGCAGTTGGAAAGGTAATTCAAATGAGAACATGATAGAAGGTTTAAGTTTTCAAAATATCCATCTGGTTGTTTCATAAAGTTGTAGGAATAGGGCCTCTAAGATTGAGTGAGTGATGCAACTATTAAGGGTGGAAAGTGTGGAGGGATCATCATTGATCTTGGAGGAAAATTTGAAAAAAATTATGCCTAGGGTTTAGGGAATTCCACCAACAATCAAGTTGAGGCATATGCCTACTTTAGGGTTTGTGTATTGTTATTCATTCTATAATCAAATATCTCATCATTGTGAGAGATCCAAACACATTCATCAATTTGATGGCTTTGAAATCCATCCCAACCGATAATAAATTAACATCTATCCTCGCTTGCTCTCAAAAGGAGATGTGTCTCTCTTAAAATGTTTGTTTCTATCAGATATTGAGGGAGCATAACTCCCAAGTGGATTCACTCACCAATGAGGCTGCCATTTTGAAAATGGGAGTGTTGAGGATCAATGAAATTTCAAGTTTCCAAGCCATCCTTAAACGTATATACATGCACTCAAGTGCACCTACCATCGTATTAAACCAACATATGTCATGTCTCCCCTATCCTCAGTCACATAGTGAGGAAATGAAATTTGATGAGACTGATGCACCCCCCTTCACATGCTCGAATTCATGGAAGGGGAGACTCTTGAATCATCAACTCATAGATCTCCTTGTTGAGGTGTGATAATGGAGCTTCAAGAGGGAATGGGAAGCAAGGTAGTTGCGAGCCTGGTTCATATGTCCATCAATTGCCTATTAAGAAATACATTCATCCTCCACTTGGTCTTTTGGAATCATGGTTTTGTGGATTTAGTTTCTTGGAATGCACTATGTGTGTTGCCATATCAGTTTTGGTCCCTGGACTTCTTCTATACATTGGGTTTTCTGGAATGTATGTTCTCTCAGTCAAAATTTGTTTTATGTCACCATGGTTATATGGGCCTTAGTCATAGTGAGAATCTTCTCTCTAGTGGTGTGGGTTCCTCCTGTCATGGGTTCATCCTTCTAGCTCTATCATGGCCATGCTTAGAGCGTTTATTAGACCTCATGAATGTGGATATTGTGGAGTCTTGGTGGTGTTTTTCTAGATTTGTGGGGTTGTTTATTTGTTTCAAGTGTTCCATGGGTGGTTTTTGGTTTTGGACCGGTGACCTTGTCTATGTGTTGACCTTATGGATCACAAGAAATTACAATAAATTAGAAGATTTCTTTTAAATCATGAATAATAGATCATGTACAATAGGAATCCCCTCTTCTCGATAATCACAAAGGTGCAAAAAAATGAGCACCAATGCATCTCCTAAAATTCCTCAATCATGAGTACACTTGTATAAAAAAAAAACAATTTACCACTCTGGAAGTTGAATGTAATATGATGAGAAACATGGTTGTTAACTTGAACAAAGGAACTCAATCGGGGGCCTTCAATCAAAGGATGTCAATCAATTGAACTCAAGGAGATTTCAAGGAAGAAGACACAGTCCACCAACTAACAGAGGATCTGGAAATTGGAAAGTAGGACTATGTTCCATCCAATGCTAGTTTGGAATAGGCTATGAGTCACCATGTTTTTCACCAAGTTTTGTTGTTTTTCAAAGCTATTAGAATATTAGGTGTTTATTTCAGAATATATAACTATAGGAAATTCCGGGATATTTTTTCTGAAGACATATGTAATCTCTACTTTTTTGCAAAGAGTTGCATTTTTTGTTCAAAAACTCTAGACAACATCAATATGTAATTTTGTTGTTTAGCCTCACTATAGCTTTTATATAATATAAATGTCCTAGTTTTGGTTATTAAAAAAAATAAAACAATGCAACTGTCAAATGTGGAAGACTTCCAAAGCAGTTTTAATTTTGGAAAAGGAGTTTAGGATGATAGAGGTGCATACCAGTTGTGAAGATTGAACAAGGAACACTGCAAATACCCCATGATGGTGCCTATGCAATGGTGTAAAGGAACATTTGGATGTCAAAAAGCATGATAGTAGAAATGGTTGTTTAATAGAAGGTTGAATGTTGGACCAATGAGCAAGGATGAACAAGGATAATCCAACCAACGGTATTACTGCAATGTTAGTATCAAGATGGATGAATGTTGTGAATGAAGACTGTCAAGGATTTTTGCAGATTGATTCTAAGATCAATCATGAAGAATGAAGGGACCAAGAAGTTGGTGTCTTAAATATGGATGCATAAATGTACTTATTCTAATTAGTAAGTGTAATCTGAATTGCATACGAAGAGTTATTGAATTATCTAGCTATGGTAGTTGAATATTATAAGAATCAAAGAACAATGACAAGTATAAGAAGTCATGGGAACTCTTGGTTGTTGGATTTGGATGCCAAAAGAGAATAATTAGCAAGAACATGGAAGATACAAACATGTAGATAAGATTTGTAAGATTCATTAACAATATAGTTGGTTATTGTGTGTAGCCAAGTAATAATGACAAGAGAAAGAAGCATAGAATAAGCTAGAAAGTAAAGAAGGATATCAACATGCATAATAAGGTAATAAAAGTTCCCCAATCTTGAATATAGAGAAAGAAAAATAAGTAATAATGGTTGCATAGCATGATTACAAAGAAGGAAGTGATGGCAATTTGGTATCGTAAAGGAAATATCTCAAGGTAAAAGAGAACACAAACTTCCTAAGGTGATGAGTAAAGAATCTATGTAGGTAAGTGTATGTATTATTGGAAGAGTTGTAGGCTATGAATCAACAACTTAGGTGTAAGGAATACAATGAAAAATGAATTTCCACTTTAAAGGTGCCAATGGAGGAATAAAGCACTTCATTGTGTATGGATTGGTCTTGGTGAATAGAATCAGACTTCACAAAGATTATCCAATGAAGTGAAGAGAAATTCTAGAAAGGAACAAATTCTATAGAAAACTAGAGATAAGGGTGAGAGATGTCATCATGTGGATACTTGTGTTAGTTGGAAGATATTGTAGCATTAAGGGAGTGATTCTAGCAAGTAAATGGGAATTATGAATGAGAGATGAAGGTAGGTTATGTTGAGTGCATTCCAAGTGTATAAATGGATAACAAATCAAATAAGTGTAGTGATTTCCAGAAGGGAAGTATTCATAAGGCATTTGTAAGGGGAAATCATATATGGCTTGGATAGTATATGCAAAATAGATTGGAGTTTAGGGGAGTCTATATGAAATTGAAGAGACATACATGAAACACTATATTGTGTTGGAATGTTGATTGATGAAGTCAAGGTTGAGGCGAAATTGGTCAAAGAAGAAGATAGTGGGTAATAAGACTACAATATAATATGAAGCTAGAGTGATATAATTGGTGGGACTGTGAGTGTTGGAAAAACTCAAGCAAGGTAAATTGGGCAAGGTTAACCAGAAAAGGAAGCATGTGCTAAATATGCAACACAAATATGATATTTGGGCCATAAATGTGGAGCGGCCAAGTTTGTATTAGCTAGAAAGTGCTCAGAAAAGGGAGAAGCAATGCAAATATTGTCATAATAAGAGGAGATATT
Source organism: Picea engelmannii (assembly GCA_009831015.1). NCBI lineage: Eukaryota > Viridiplantae > Streptophyta > Pinopsida > Pinales > Pinaceae > Picea > Picea engelmannii. The sequence continues at coordinate 81,660 of ML783092.1, read as the reverse complement.
GTTACTAGAATCTAGTGGGATTTGAGGATGGCCAAAGATGAAAAAGGAAGTTGTAACAATGTTAAAGCAGGCTACAAGATGTTGAGGAAGGTGTTATAGAAGTAAATTGTGAACATGGCTAGCGAGGCATCCATGATAATGAGGGAGAATTCCTTAACTTTTTTCTAGTTGCATTTATGTATATATAATATTGAAAAATCCATTAAGTATTTATAGTTTTAAAGCATAGGAATGTAAGAATGTAAGATATTAGATAGTTAGAATACATATGCACTAGTAGGCATGCCGAGAGTTAATGCTTGGTGCACATAGATATGCTTTTAGTGCATGCGGAAATGCTTGATCATATATAATATGCTTATAAAGTAAGAGTAGAGCTAATATATATGCAATAAATATGTTATAACGATTAAATGTGGCTATCGATGGGTAACTAGGAAAAGGATGATAACATGGTTGAATATGATGATGATGATGTTGCATATGATAGTCAACCTTGTGAAGAAAAGATGAGGACAATAAAATGTGGATCAAGAGGTTGGTGAAAGGAGTATTTGAGCCTCTATAACACACCAATTGATCGGGTAGCAACAAATAAGTTGATGGCAACCATGCAGGTATGGATTTAGTGTGCTTATGTTGCATAGATGCTTAAGGAAATTTAGGTAAGAATTCCCTAAATCTAGCTATGATATCCTAAATTGATATGTTTGTATGATATGAATGCATTTATGTGAATGTTATCCCACTCGGTGTGCTAAAGGTAAAAAGATTTTGACATATAAAGATTGTTTAATATTTTGAATGCATTCATATCAGATAAAATGGCATGTCAAGTGGTGCCATATATGAGCTAATAACTAAGGCAGGTTAGGAGTTAAAATCATGTTATAGAAATGGATGCTAGGAGAGCTAGCCATGTGTGAAGCCAGAATGTTGTTGGATATGGAAAGCTATAGTGCTACACAAGTGTCCAATGGTCATCCTACGTGTATTGGTGTCTTGGACAGTAACCTACTTTCCAACATTGAGAGCACCTTTAAAGGGGAAGGATTTCCTAAGGGATTGCAAAAAAGAGAAAGGAAATGTTGTCTAATATGCTTGAGTAATTATTTAGCAAATAAAGGGTATACACCTGGTGTTGTGCTAGGTTGAGGAGGAAGGTGTCTAGATGGTTGAGCATGTATTGGGAAGGTGGTTGGATGATGTGTCAAAGCATTGGCTAAACATTCCAAATCATCGTGGTGGAATACATGACATAAGAATATAGTATTCTTGAATCAATGTGAGGATGCATTGAGTAGATGTGCATGAGTAAATTATAAGTGTGCAAGTTGTGGTTATGCACAACTATATGCTTCGCGTGCATTGTCTGAATATATTGTATGAATGCATGATTATGTCATATATCATTGCATATAATATGATTACAGTTGAAATGATAGAATTATGATAACTCATGAGTTTTGAGATCATTTTAGGAGTTGTAGTGGATGTTGCAGTGAAAAGGTAGTATGCAAAAGTAGTCATGTTTTTATGGACTGCAAAAAATCTCTATCAAGAGAAAAAAATAATGGAAAATGATGACTCTAGAAAACTAGAAATCCAAATAAGAAGGCCACTATGATGACACTATAACCATGTGATTGCCATGGGTTACTAATTGAATAGAGGCTACCAGTGAATGCCTAGTGTAAGAATCTATAAGTTGGAACTCTTCTTGCAAGTGAAAGTGTTGGTAACATGGATCACTTGAGGGACAATTTAGTTGAGAAGGGGATGTTTGAGCCTACAAGGGTGAGTGTAGCAAGGAAGAGGAAATTTAAGTGAACTTGCTATAAGAAATTCATGTGGCGTGATTTTTGGGATCAAGGAGGTGTGTCAGAAAGGACAACGAGCTAAATTATTACCCGTGGTAGCCTTGTGGAGTAGAGAAATAGGTATATACATAAGTATTGAATTAAGATTGCATACTTATTTTTTAATATTGCTTACATTGTGGAGTTCAAAAAATTCATGTGAAGGGAATGAGTATTTTATAAAAATGGCTATAACAAGCCTATTTTTCTTGATGGTTGTTTTATGCACAGTTGAAGATTGAAGACATGGTTCTATTATTGGAAAGAAGAACATGAAAGATGGTGTTATTCCAAGGGGGAGAGGAATGTAATACCCCTACAAGCATGCACATAAAGAGTAAGTATGCGGTAAGTGTGTAAGTGGTTTACATTTGATTAATTTGGAATTTATAATAATAATATAAAAGTGCACTTGGGGTTATATCTCCCTAGAAGCACTAGGGGAGCAATGAAACAAAAAGAGGGAAAATAGGGGGTGGTCAATAAAATGATATTTTATTGAGGTTTCCAAGTGTCTATCTTCCAAGCCTTCATATCCCTTTATATTATCTTCTGTATGCTTATTTCACAAGCTTTATGAAGGGGTGCATGGTCTCCATGCAAGTCATATATTCATGCAATCCTTGGAAGGGATTCATTCCACCTTTGGGGGGAAATAATTCATTCATTCTCTCGTTGGGGGGAAACCATATTAGAGCTTGTTACTCGAGTATGTTGATAGACCATGCACATATGTTGAATACACTAGTATGCTAAATGAGGGAGAAGGCTACCATCCACTTATGATGAGAGAGGTGCTAGTAGGTTGGGACGCTAGTATGATAAACCATGGAGGATGATAACATTATAGTATGCTAAGAGATGATGCGCACATGATAAGGACACTAGTATGTTGAATGTGTTAATATTGAGATTGCACTAAACTAGAGATATGTTGCTATCATATTCTTTTTTCCATGCTTGTGTGAGGAAAACCATGGTTATGAATGTGTGCAATAAATACAACTAAGATTCCCTTGCTTCTAGCATTGGATATTTTCATGGCCAACTGACATTGAAGCATTGGAAGTAAATGGGATATGTTGAGGGATTGTTTAGCAACAAAGGGGATCCCATTAATTGTGTTGAGCAAGGTTGGGAAAGAGAATTTGGAAAGTGGGATTGTTGTAGAATGAATGGGTTGAAGGGTAACTTTCATGAATGTAAATGTTGTTGTAAACCTAGGCTAAGAGGTAAAATATATGGCACTTTATTAATTGTTTGGGTTGAGTGATATAGTCATAGACTTAGCTAGTAAATTCCCCCTTTTTGTTTCATGATTGGCATAGAGGTGGAACCTACTCAAGATGGTGTCTATGGTTGGGTGGAAAAACACTCCTGTGGAGCTATTCCCCAAGTGTAGTTCATGATAGTTAAACTATTGATTTATACTATTTATATTTTGGATACTAATGCTTGTGGTGAGTCTTGTGTTGAAGATTATGTGCTCACTGTGGAATTTGCAAGTCTGGGAGTGGACATTAGGGCTCGGGAGTGCATGTTGGGTTTCATGGTAGTAATTCATATGTAGAATTAGGAAGTTGTCACGACCACATATTGTAATGCAGAGGGTTTAACTCTACCTCTATATTGCATATTAGTTTCTAACCATGTCAAGTAGTTGTAAATGGTCTTGTGGGATTCCCAAAAGGGGGCATAATCATGAGGAGAATGTAACTATATGTATGTGAAAGAACTATATAAGTAGGTTGTTGTAAATGATAAGAATGTTGCTACAAATTCCCATGTATCAGTTATATTCATATAATGTATGGCATACTCATGGTTTATGTGTTGAGATGGATGATTGTACTCATGGGTAGTGGATTAATTGGTCATGGCCATTGTTATTCTACTGCTAAATTGTAATTGTTTGTGAATTACATGTAACATTGTTGGTTACAACTTAATTTTGCAATTGTGCACATTACATTGTGGTTTAAAAGCAAGAAGTTGGTGTGAATTGGTGGTTTCAAGAAGTACCATGTATCCTCAATAGAGTAGAGAGGATATTGGGTAAGCTACACTTTTAGCTACCAACACCTTCCCAAAGTGATCGATATTAGTTCCCATCCCCTAAAGGTTATAGGCTTGGCTAGTCTATGCCACTTAACCAAAGGAAGATGCTCATTATCCTTATTTTCCTTCTACAAACAAATAAATCATTTCTTCCTATTGTTTTCTAGGATGCCCACTAGAATATTAATTAAGCATCCAATTGTCACAAAGTGAATCTATAATGATGTTATAACTTACTACATTGTGGAAAAAATCCTTGTGGATCGTGTTATGTACAAAGTAAATAGAATCAACAATTGTGTTTTCTTGCAAAGAACCTTAATAATTATATTTAACTAGTGACAAAGGGACTCAAACACTTGGTAAACATCTCGTCAAGAAAAAATTTGAATTCCTAAAAAATTCCTTCCTCATACAAAGAAATCATCAAAGTGGAGAACCTAATAATAAATGGATCAATTCCATTCTCTGGCATATTCTCAAGCAACAGGTTGATGGATTCTTTCCCCCTTCCCATCTTACGTAAGTCATTAATAAGTGTGTTATAGGTGACAATATTAGGATTGCATTCTCTTGATTCCAACTCCAAAAGCATCTCATTAGCCCTCATAAGATGTCTATCTATGCACAATCCATTGGTAATTTTATTGTAGACAACAACATTGATCCAAAATGGATCATTATATAATTTGTCATATGTCTTGGTACTTTTTGGGAGGAAACATTGGAAGGATTGGATTGTAGGGCCCATTTTAGGAGCATGTCCTAGTTTGGTGATTTGGGGTCCAAAAAGTTCTAGAGTATATTTGAGGCATAAAATGGAACTTTCTGGGGTCAAAACTACACAATTTTAGCTTCCACCCCCTCAACACTATCCTAAACATCGTAAGCTTTCCAATGTTGCAAAAATCACCTCAACTGGAGTTCGTATGTGGAAGTTATGCCTCTCGCAAGTTGGCCTACCTTGTTGACCACCATGGTACATATTGGATGCCATGTTAGCCCCCATTTCTCAAGAATATTTTAGAGGGTCCAAAACTCTAACACTAATTAAGGGTTGAGGCATGCAAAAACCCTAATCTTGACCCTAAACGACTATTAGGTTGTGCTAAATATTGGTTTGTTAGGAAAGGTGGGGGTTCCATTCTTTTGGTATTGCTATTATTCCATAGTTGACCAAGGCATCTAAGAGTGGGATATTCAAGCATATCAAAGGAGGTAGAATATTATGTAGCAGTCATTCAAGGCACAGTGTTCATTGCAACTCCATAGTGAGTGGCCCTTTCTTTGTACTTGCATTTCATAGCTAATAAAAAAAAAAAACATAGCATAGGCATCACCTTCTAGTTGGGTTTTCTCCCATATTGGGTTTCCCATGTCACATATTGTGTTCATTTGTATGGATGGTGTGTTCATTTTCTTGCTTCTTTCATTTTGGTTTCAGTTATTTCCATAATTTTGATAGTAATATTAAATATGAGATCTAAGGTAATAAAATACATAATAAAATATTTCATAATATTGTAAGATTTGTTGTGATGAACTATTCCATGGTAGTTTATAGATCAAACATGTAGGTCACAACCCTTTGATTGCATCTTCTTCAATATCCCTATATTATATTCTACCCTCCCACTTTGACAGAGCTCTTACCAACTAATGTCCCAAAAGACATAACATCAAGTGGTCACCCTTTGCTTTGCATATGATCCACCAGCCTAAACGTTAGTTTTAATTTATTAGCCTTACAAAAAGCCTTTGAATAAGCACATTATAGCTAAACACACTAAGAAAAATACCAAGCACTTCTAGAACGAGGAAGAGTATATATGCAACAACATCTTGGCAATCTGCATTAATGAGTACTTTTAACATGGTGTTGAAAAGATTTAGGGGGTACTTACATTTGAATATTTGCACAACTAAGTAGAAGTTAGAGATGGCATTTTATGGCATATTGTATTCACATAGACATGGACAACATGAAAAAAAAAAAACATTGGGGTGGTATTTCAAAGGCTCTTTCTTTCATTTAGGTATAAGATCCATGGATTTGAACTTGTGGGCATGCCCAAAATGTGGATCATAAGCACATAAGTGACTTGATTGTGGAAAAAGTCATTCTATTGTGAGGATGCTTTAAATGTGTTGAGGGCTACTAAAAATATATATTGTTTTTTTTTAATAGAGATATTGCTTGCACACATGTCATATGTTGTTGGATTGTAAATGTTGTTTTGTTTGGAGGCAATTGAGGCCCCTTATTTTGAGTGGGGACAATGAGATCCATGGGAGACCAAATGGCAAGAAGGGATGATGATGCATATAATTTGAGAAGGATGATAGGAATAAGGAAGGTTCTTCTACTTTTATGGCATGATCATTATTGTTATGATTTATGTTGTTGTTGAAATAATGGGTTCCTTAAAGGGTTTGCATTGTTGGACTAGCAAGAACATCATTGATTTCATAATTCACATCCTCAATTTCGTTGGTTTGAAAATTTTTCGATGTTGAAATTCCAATACCAATAATAATATTTAATCCAATATCCCCTCAATCATAAGAGACATAAATTCAACAAATTTGAGACAAGGATGATAAGTTGGGCATTGTATAAATAATGCAACCAACTACATTTTCCTTTTGAATTCAACATTAATTAATAAGGATGAAATACTTTATATATTGTTCTTGAAGAAATGAGAACCACCATTTCTTAAATCGATCGTTGTTAAATATTAACTTCATTGTTAGTGGTAGGAAGAAATATGACACTATATTTAGGAGTTAGGTGTTTCCAATAAGTACAATTTGTGAGCAACAAAGTTGACCACTTGCACATTGTCTTTGTTTCACATTCCATGTTGTGAATCATGTTTGATACAAGAGAATATAGATGAAATTTTCTAGATGATGATAAATATACAATCCCAAACATATGTCCACAAAATAATCACCAAGAACAACAATGGTTGTTGCAAATTGGGGCCTTGATTCAATACAAAGTTTTAATTATGCCATGAACAATGCTCTCCTTTATAAGGCCTTTTTCTAGGGCCACTTCCAATATCTACTTGGCCTAACTAAGCATTCATTTCCCCTAAAGTGAGTATATAATGACCATATGACTCGCCACATTCAAGACAAAATCCTTGTCAACTGTGTTATGTACATTGTGAATAGAATCAATAATCATGTATCCCTTGCAAATAACCTTAATAAGAATATCACAGCTAGTAATATTGGGACTGAAACCCTTGGACAACATCTCATAAAGTAAACTTTTTCATTCCTACAACTTGCCTTCATCGTACAAAGAATTTATCACAATGAGAACTTGATAACATTTGGATCAATACCCTTCTTTGACATATCCTCTTGTAAAATGTTGATGTCTTCCTTCCCCTTGCTCATCTCACCTAAGTTATTGATAAGCATGTTTTGGGGACAAAAATAAGCTTACATCCTATTGATTCCATCTCCAAAGACATCTCATTAGCCTTACTTAAAGCCTCTTCTACCCACCCTCTATAATAAAGGCCCTTAACCAATTTCCCAAAAGTTATGACATCGAGTGAGCACCCTTGGCTTTGTATATGATCATAAACCTAAATGAGAGGTTCAATTTCTTATGATTCCAAAAAGCCTTGATAAGAACATTGTAGTTGAACACATTGGGAGAAATACCAAGCTCTTTTGGATCATTAAAGAAGAGGACATATGCAGTCTGCATTTATGATAACTTTTAATGGGGTGTTGAAAATATTTAGGGTGTACTTACATATGAAGCTCTACATAGTTGAGTATAAGGTAGTGATGGGTTTTTGTAATACCCCTTCTTTCATAAACCTTGATAACTTCAATAAAAATATGTGGAGTAACATTTGAAGGGGTCCTCTTTTTTCGATTAAGTCGAAGCTCCATGCCTTTGAACTTGAGGGCATCCTCAAGGATGCAAATCATAAGTGTGTAAATGAAATGATTGTGGAAAAATCCCTTATGTCATGAAGTTACCTTGAAGCTATTAAGCTATAATTTTTTGTTATCATTATTGATGTGCGTGTTTGTCATCGTTGTGAAATTGATAAATTCATTAGTCCTTCTCATTGCCATTTCCAAATGCAATTTTCTATACATTTCTTCCATTCTACGAAATTCAATACTAATATTAGTGCTCCCTTGGCATACTTTTGATGTGAACCACTAGTAGCTGAAAAGATATTTCCTAAAAAGGAAAGAAATTTTATAGTCATAGAAAGTATTCCAAGATGCAATGACATAAGTGTAACTCATCATTATTGTTCATATTATTATTACAACATTCCATAGAGGGCGAAAGAGGAGGGAGCGAAAGGTTGAGCAAGGATCTCCACAATTAATCAACTATTATATTAGTAAGGTGATCACTACCCTATGAAATATTTATTTATTTATTGCTTTTATGTTTTTTTTCAATGCTTTTGATTAACTTGTTATAACAATCCTTGAAAACACGCTTTGGTCATATTTGTATAGGAATTGCAATTGGCCTTATTTACATGGAAGGTTTATGTGCACAAGTAAGACGAGACACCCTTGCATAAATGGTATGGCCCCCATAAAAAAACACGTCTATGAGGAATTTGAACCTAAGTGGAGTATGAGTCACGTGCGATAGTCTTGCATGATTCACTAAGTGAGCCAATTAGAGTTGTAAAGGTTAGAGCAAGTAGTGGCATTAGTTCTGGGATATATCAATTTTGGAGTTGGATGCAAACCCATACAATTTGTTGGGAGGCCTTTGAGTCATACAATAGAATGCTATCTTGTATTTTATGCATTTTGTTTATTGCATTTTTTGGTGCTAATAGAAGCTAAACTTTTATAATAATAATAATAATCCATTTTTAAGGTCACAGCCAAGCCAGATACCAAATTGGTGTATGAGACCCCTTTATTTGTGGGACAAGGGACCCCCTCCGCCTAGTGATTCGACTGCTAAATTCTACGAAGGTATACATACCTTACCCCCCACTGGATTTGAACTTGTGACCTATTAAGAGGAAACACATATTCTTAACCATTATGCCCACAAAAATACATTTGACCTATGCAATCTTATTTCTTCTAAGTTTCTTTTGATACTCTATTTGGTTTAAGATGTCAATTTTGTTTTTAGAAGTCGAATGTTCATTGTGGTTTCTAAAATATAAATCTAAGTGAAGGTAACATGTATATTAGAGAAAAAATGGTTGCTTATTGTTGGAGTTGTATCATGGTAGCACATCATGATAATTTAGCAAAGACCAAGCCAAATACCAAATTGGTGTATGAGACCCCTTTGTTTGTGGGACAAGGGACCCCCTCTACCTAGTGATTTGACTGGTAAATTCTACGGAGGTATACATACCCTACCCCCCACTAGATTTGAACTTGTGACCTATTAAGAGGAAACACATATTCTTAACCATTATGCCCACAAAAATACATTTGACCTATGCAATCTTATTTCTTCTAAGTTTCTTTGGATACTCTATTTGGTTTAAGATGTCAATTTTGTTTATAGAAGTCAAATGTTCATTGTGGTTTCTAAAATATAAATCTAACTGAAGGTAACATGTATATTAGAGAAAAAATGGTTTCTTATTGTCGGAGTTGTATCATGGTAGCACATCATGATAATTTAGCAACTAGTATAGAACCATAAATTCCAATAAAATAAAATATACAAAGCTAATTATAAAATTAGAAACTTTGAAAGGGAAGAAAATTAATTCAGAGGGAGAGAGAGAAAGAGCTACCATTTGAGGGAAAAAATAACTTTGTTATGGCCACAAGGTCGAGGGATTTATTGAGGATTTGTGCTTTCTAATGGTCCATATTAGAAATTTGGCCATGGGGTCTCTCCTTATTTGGGATTAGTTGAAAGTAGGGAATAATCAACTTGATATGGGTCACTCTAGGGTATTTGTTTCGAGCAAGCTACACATCTATCATCCTCATTTGGCATAAAGTCTTGGAGTGAGTCATAGGAGTCCTTTAAAATGTAGAAGAACCACCCTATGATCACATAGTATGGTGAGCATATGAAGACAAAAGTGGTCCCCAATGCTTAACTATAGGCAGCATGTCCAACAGGCATGATGGTCTTGGGATATAGAGTGATATGTCTCAATGCAACATCAATTGAAGTAAATTTTTATCTATGTAAGAAGAATTGTGAAAATGCAAGACAATTGGTGTTTGGTGTATCCAGTGGTTTTATAGATCCCATCACTAAAATGAAGATATGCATTATACTGGTAATAGAGCTTTGGTGGAAGTGGTTATATGGTGTAGAGCATGTGGAATGAAGATAATATTTGAAGATATCATCATGAATTCCCATGTCTGTCTCACATTTCAGAGAGAACTAGTGCATCCATAAAGATGTTGTGTGAAGGAAACCTATCGATATCAAGATTGACTAAATGAAGCAAAGGGGAGGCTCCGGCATACCAATGAGAGTGGATCTCATTATCTGTTTGTTGCATAAAATCCTTGAGTGAAAGATATGGGTATCTAAGATGACCCATCCTAAAGGTGCCCATTTTCGTAAGCTTGTGAATCATCATGATCGCACCTTGGAAGCCCACAAAGGCAATGTGTGGGGTAGTGTCAAACTCTGCATGAATAATTGTCTAAGGAATTGATTTCTTTGTGTGAATGTGTTTGGAGAGGAACAAAATTACAATAAATTTTGATTTGCAACCTAAAGGTATGGTCCCAAAATCTCATACCCACAAATTCCATTAAGCATGGCTAGTGAGTGAAAGAGATGGATCTTTGCCCAGATGTCTTGAAATTGATGTTGATAACACCACTTCTCAAGAGAAGTAAGTGTTGCATAACATTTACCCCTAAATATGTGCATGATGAGACCATATCCACTCACCCACCCATATAAATGAGAATGACATTATTTGTGTTTGTCTTTGAGGTGTTGAAAGTCGAACATTTTGTTTTCACCAAGTTCCTTTAAAGTCCTTAGGAATCACAAAAATATTCCAGGATGTCCAGTTGTTTATGGAGGCCTTTCAATGAGTGTGACATCAAAAAAACGTCCTTTGCATGAACAAGGATCGATATACACTCCAAAAATCAAGCAACCATATGTATCATCTAACATGTCTACTATGATCTCCTAAAGTTCATTAATTGATCTAGGTGGATACAAGTGGCCACCCACCTCTTCCATTGACTCATAATGGTTCTCCTTCTTAGCAGTTATACTACAATTTTGTAGGTCTTGAACTTTCAGTGCATTTTTAGGGCATTTCCCGTGCACTTTTGGTAGTTGAAATGGTCCTTAAATCTACCATTGTGAGGCCTATTAAACACATAGAGCATAGAATAATATTTGAAATGGTCCAAGAAATTCCCCAACAGAGTTTGTGCATGGAAGTTGTGGCCCCAGGAAGTTGACGTATCAACTAGGATCCTCTGGGTCCACAGTCATTTTGTCACCTCATCTATGAGGGTTAGGGTTTTGAATCTTTATGGTTTTTCCTCTTGTGATTTTATACTTTATGTTAAAAGTTAGTTTCAACCTTAGGTAGTGATCTTCTTATGAATGAGCATAGATGACACCTCTCTCTTTCAAGATTAGTTACCACCATTATGGGCAGTTATATTGATTTGCATATTGCAGTGTTTTTTTCTATTCCATTCATTAATAGAATTTCAATTTCACTATATTACTATGCTTTCTACAATAACTCTATGTGATTCAAACTATTCTCTCAGACACAATCTCAAAAGAAAAGTTTGGCTTTCTTGAAGGTAGACAAATACATGAGGATATTGGGGTTGCACAGGAGGGACTCCATAGTCTAAAGTTTTGTAAATCCAAAGGGACCATACTAAAGATATACCTCTCCAAAGCATATGATCGGGTAAGTTGGTCTTATATCCATCTCCTCCTCACCCACCCGGGGTTTGAAGTCCCATTCATTAAATGGGTCATGGATTGTATTACGAATGTTTCCTATGTGGTTCTGATCAATGGTGTTGCATCTCCTTTATTTCGATCTGAGCAGGGGCTCCGATAGGGTTGTCCCCTATCACCCCTCTTATTTCTACTAGTCACTAAATATTTGAGCATGGAATTGGCACATGCCATTAGGAATGGAGACTTTCAAGGCATCTCAATTACTCAAACTTTGAGGATTACACACCTTCTTTTTGTGGATGATGTTATAATCTTTTGTAATGGTTCCCCTGGTGATGCGAAGGAGCTATCAGAAATTCTGACACTCTTTTGGAATGCTACAGGTATGCAAATTAATCAAAATAAGTCCACTCTGTCAGTTATAGGTATGGAGGAAGACTATTTGGATATCTATAAGTCCCTTTTCCCTTCTTTGTCAAGAATTTTGAAGTCAAAATTAAATACTTGGGTTTCCATCTAAAGCCCAACTATTATAGAAAAGTTGATTAGCATTGGTTAATAGGAAAGCTGGAAAAAAGGTTTAAAGGGTGGAGTTTTTGATGGATTTCCAGAGCAAGCTGACTAGTTATAGTTAAATTAGTACTGGAAGCCATTCCAATCTATTAGATGTCTCTCACCTAGATTCCTAAAGGTATTCTTGAAAAAATGAGAAAATTATGTTCCAGGTTCATCTGGGTAGGCTCAAAAGATCAACAGGTACTTCCTTGGTCTAAATGGGATAAATTGGCCCGTCCCAAATCCCTCAGAGGTTGGGAGCTTAAGAATTTTGTTCTCTTTTACAAAACATTAGTGGAAAAGGTTGGGTGGAGAATCCTTATGACTACTAGTATATGGAAAACAGTGGTGGAACAAAAATATATTCGGCCTGACTTTGTGGAAGATTGGATCAGGAACCCTGCCAAAACCCAAGCCAACAGTTCAATCATTTGGAAAGCGATCATAAACTCTTTTGTAGTGATAGGGGAAGGATTAGCTTGGAGAGTGGGAAGATGCAATTGGGTTCGAATTGGGTTAGATCCTTAGCTATTTAGTGGCCACTCACACATTCTCCCTGTTGATATTCTTTCTAGACTCCACGATCAAGGAATTGTTTTCCTTCATCAAGCAGCTAACCCACACAGAACTTCTATATGGAGTCAAGGGTGGAAACATGGTGACAATCTGGGCCTGGAATAGCATCACTTTCCAATCTGGAAGCATTATGTTCACAATCTTCATGTGGAACACATCAGACTCACTGATATGGAGGATGAGTTAGTGTCGAATTTTTCCCCTCATGGGTTTTACACTCCAATATTGGGTTCTATACATCTTAATCTGGACCTGATCCAAAGGGATCCCAACTGGTAGTGGAAAGGGATTTGTAAAATGAAGTGTCCCCTAACGGCACGTATTTCTATGTGGTGTGCAATATCTAATAAAGTGTCAACATGGGACAATATGCAAAAAAGACAACTCTCAAGGTCAGGATGGTGTTCCTTATGCAAATCAGGTGAAGAATCTGTGTTGCATCTCTTCATTTCTTATCCTTTTACCTATCAAATTTGGAAGGAATTGTCTCTCTCCTTGCAGCATGATTGTGTTTGGAGGGGCAACTCAGTAAAGCAGGCTTTGCAAGCTTGGTTACAGGTAGCATCCAACAAGAATATTAAGGTTCTCCCTCTGATTGTCTGTTGGGGGATCTAGTTGGCTCGAAATGCGATCATATTTAAAGACAATCCCTCTATCTCGAAACTTATTGCATCCCAAGGATTGAGCATATTGTCTCATTTTTCACAGGAAAAGGAGATCCTGGTGACTAGAATCATTTCTAGTGTGAAAATAGATATTACAAAGTCATGGGATTTCTTTGATGGTGCATCTCAAAACAAACAACAAAGTTGTGGGGGGGACCATTCCTTTTCTTCTCTAAACACCACTTCTTCAAACTAATAATGGGTCTTGGTCTAGGGACCAACAATTATGCTTAACTGACGGCACTCAAATTACTTCTTCTCTCCGCACAAGAAAAAAGTGTCAAAACCATCCAAATCTTTGGGGACTATATGAATGTTATAAATTGGACACAAAAAACAAAACATTTCCATAATATTCTTCCATTTCCTCTTCTTGGAGAAGTTTTCATATTATTGGACTCATTTGATTCTTTTTTTCTAAAGCATGTCTACAGAGATCGGAACACTAAAGCATATTCTCTTTCAAAAGCTAGCCTCCAAGTTCCTTTTGGTTAGTGGAAGATTGAATAACAGTGAGCATAGGAGTTTTTTGAATATTATCATCGGCCTTTCATCGATTATATTTCTACAACAACACAAGTCTAGAGGTTTTGTTTCAGTTTTTCAACACTATTCTTGACACTTTTTCTTCTACATCACAGCTATGCTTAGTGAGAATTTGGTTATCTTTTAGAGTTGTTTCTTTTTGTTCATATCATATATGAGAATATACTTGACTCTACAACCTATTGTTTGTAGCCTTCAAGCATTTTTGTAAATCTTTTTGGGGTTTATCCAGCCTTTCTTTGCTGGGATTTTTCCATATCGCCTATTAGCCTTTATTGGATGAGCAGTGCATGAGCACCTACAAAATGTAAATTTCTTCTCCATAGATGAATAAATTTAAGCTTTTTTCTGAGGAAAAAAAAACACTATGTGATTCAACCTAACCTATATTTATATTTGCATTTTTGTATCCATAAAATCCAAATCAATGGTATCAAAACAAATATGATCTTTGTTATTTTTCTTGTACACGTCCCCAGTGAGGTTGGGTACTAGGAGTTGAACCTCAAACTCATTAAACTTGGTGAAGAGCACCCTCACTGGCCTAAGTGGGCACCCATGGTGGGTGAAAGGAAAGATGATGGAGTAGGGGATCTTATGAAGTTGTTGCTTGAGGAAGCCCTCACATGACAAAGGAATGGGATGATGGATAATTTTTTCGAGATCCTTTGAAAAATCCCAATGACAATATAGGCACCTAGATAAGAAATCACTTCAGAGGTATGACACCCTTCAAGGTGCAAGTTAAATTTGACATTACTTTATTCAAAGTGTTAGCATTGAGAGTCACCCTCCGAATGCTAGAGGATAAGCCCAGTACCCATCAAAATAAAGTAAAAGGATTAAAATGGTGTGAATGGGTGAGATCAGTGAGACTGTAGAGAGAGTAAAAGATAATAGAAGTAACTGCAGATCAGTTTAAGATGATTGGGATATGGAGTCATAAGTATCATGAATAAGGAAGGCATTTAAACCGCCTATCAGGCAAAAGGATTTAAGTGGCGGTGAGGAAAAGGAGACAGAAAATGTCTAAGTGATGAACCATGAAAAATGGGCAAGATGACAATAGATCCTCTACCGCCTCAGGAATCCATAGATCAGAGAGATCCTACATCCAGATAATAAGAAAAACAGAGAATATCTAACGAACCATGAAAGATGGGCATGATAGCAACAAATCCTCCATCACCTTAGGAATCCATAAATCGGAGAGATTACATTCAGATAATAAGGAAAAAAGAAGGGTCTGAGTGATGAATGATGAACATGGGAAAGATAGTAGCATATCCTCCATCTCCTCAGGAATCCATGAATCAGAGATACTACATTCAGACAAGAAGGAAAGCATGAAACAACGTATAAACTAAGAAGATGGTCTGATAAAAACAATTCAAAGGAATCTTCAGTAACATATATTTACAATCCAAGCCCGCAAGCATACAAACTAAAAAATTACAGAGCCCTGCTCCTGAATCTCACTCGGATCTCCAGCCTCTGAAGAACACCCCTCCCTTCAAAATCTAAACTGATCTATTTTATATTGACTCTATTCACCACTGCCAGGAGTGTGATTTGGCCATTCCATTAAAAGATTTACGTCTGAGAAGCCTTCTATCAGACTGTGCGTGCATCCTTATATCAAACGTGAACTCAGATCAACATGGGTTTGCAGGAAAATCCGCCCACAGAGGTACCTTGGGCTGACATTTTAGTCTCCATGGATAGACCTCCCATGCCTTCCATTTATGGAGTGAGTTGAGGTTTCAACCACCAGCTCTACCTTCCATTAACTTCTTTTCCTCGGGGACTCAACGAGACTTAATTCTTAGAGGATGGCCACGCGTTGCTCTTGGGCGTTGTTGGAGCCGCCTTTTTCATTTGGTTCAAATCTATTTTAAAGGTCAACTGTCGGTTCTTAAGTTCTTTTTCACTTCGTGACATTCACCTACTAAAAATCTCAGTAGTCTCAACATGCGAAATAGTGGGAGATGTGATGTTTCATAAGTTACCACTTTTATCGTTAAACGAAGGCTGTTGCTCTTCGTACCTTGGAATATCGCTCTCCAGGAGTTACAAGTCACAAGATTTACAAACCCCGATGTGCAAGGTCGCGAAAAGTTTCAAAAGCTTACCTCAGGTGAAAGCTAAGAGTGGGACCATGTAAACCCCAGTCAAATGTTGTCGAGATTTCACGTCTCGGTGTTTACTCTCTCCTAAAACATTATTGTCATAACCCCGAAAGATGAAGCCGCGAGATCCTCACATAAGTAACTCAGGTTAACGTCCAAAGTGTTTAGTCTGACCATGGTTAAAGCCTCTCGAGATTTCATGACTCGGGATACGTTCTACCCGGAAACTATACCCTCGAAGCCCCGAGCCGCGAAGTCGCGATATAAATTAAAACATGATTAATAAAACACTTAATATGATTACGTCCTCACTTAACTAAATCTAATCATCGCAATCTCGGGTTTTAGAGGCTCGAAAGGTCAGAATTAAAAGTCCCGATACGACGAACGCCGAAATGTTGATTTAAATCCTGATTAAGGAGGCCAAGCCAGCCTAATCAATGTTTAATGCAAATGATAATAATGCACAGTTTACGAGGTAATTTCAAATGTTCCTTGCACCATCTTATGCCACGAACCGTCGAATTTTATGGCATTAATTGGAAATAAGGCGAAACGGCAAAGTAAGGATATGGTTTTTATTGCCAAAATCTCTATCTAATTATGATTGGACCGTTTTGTTCGTAAGGACATGGATATGTTAAATGGTCGAAGATATAGATATTTTGCTTCCTATTTTATTCATAAAGTTCATTTCTATCCCGCACAGAGAAGTTTTTCTCAGTAAGCTAACTTCTATATGTATACGCATTTTTATTGCAGAAGAGAAAAGTTACAATCTCCTGTCATGGCCCCGCGAAAAGTATCCAAGGCAAGCACAGAGGTTTCAGGACAAGGTTCTGATAATATTTTGGATACTTCACCTCGAAGCGTTGATTGCGTAAGAACCTGGTCATACGTCTCAGAGGTGTTGCAATCACAGTTGGTGAACTACTCGGACGATTCTAGTGACAATGAGACAGACGACATGACTACCAAATACAAGATCATTGTCCAGGCAGAGATGCACAAAGTAGCGGCCCGGCCACGTCTTCTACCTTACTATGACATGATCCGATGGGAACTAGATCATGTAGACATCCCTACCAGAACCATCATCAGTGAGCAGGGGGTCACTGTTGGAACCTTCAGACCAAAAATCTTACAGGTTATGTACAAATTACCACCCACGTCAGACTTCTCGTACAATGTAGACTTTCTAGATGGTTTTAAAAGGAAGGAATGCGAGCAATACATGAAAAGTTTATCTGATTTGATTAAAGATTGGGTCTCACACCCAGTGAAGTTCAGGGCAGACGGCAATGGAATTTATTCCATATCTTCTTTGGAACCACAGTTCAAATACGTAGAGATGATGACCTGTAGATTGTACGGGAGGGAAGACACCACACATTTTTTCCTCCAATGGGTGCACTTGATATACTTGGTAGTAGAAATCTCTTCTTTCGACTAGGCTAAAATGTTATCTGATAGCTTGACCAGTCGAATTACAGAATATCGGACACAGAAAGAGAGCAGGAAAGTTGCTTCATTTTTTATGTCCGCATATCTCATGGACGCAGTATGTTCCATGACGCCTTTTCCCTTGACAAATTGGAGTTGGGCTCCATCAGATGCTGAACTAGTCCATGTATACCATTCTAAGCTTTGGGAGGACAAGGCTTCGGATTTCGTATACAAAATCTTCAACTAGGTGATGGTACCGATGCATGTTGCCATCTTCGATAATCCGCCACCTAGGATATCGGATAGCATCATAGCAAATTTAAGTAGAGTGGTCGATTGGTATGTGGAGAAAGAATTCTCATACATCAGGGTTTTCGGCGCTTTCGTCCCTCCACATGCTTTAGCCTTACTTATACCCGACAGGCTGGCTTGTCATGAGATCGCCAGGCAAACTGTAATTAGCGGTATAAGTAAAGAACTGAAAGGGTATTCAAAAAAGGCATGGCCACCTTTTCCTATTCGTTTAAACACCTATTCATTATTAGACTTCGGGCATGCAAAGGCTGAGGCAGCAGCCCTTGAAGATATAAATTTGGTTCATATGGAATTCAAGAAACACAATCCACACAGGGTCGTGAGTAATCATTTGGCCAGTTGTGGCCTTAAAAGATTTGAGCACGAAAATTCGCCTCATGATGATATTTTCTGAGGTGCGAAATCTTATGATGAAGTTTTGGCTCGAATACAAGCCCTGTCGCCCAAAGAGAGGGCCGAGGTTGTTAGATTCCAAGAGCATAGGTGGAGTTGCCTTCCTCCAGTATTACAGGGTGAATATCTAACGATAGCAGAGGAGCAGCAGACAGAAGCCGGAGGCTCTAAAGGTTCAGCGCCCGGCCAAGAAGGACAACAGGATAAAGAAGAGCAAGCTGGGGGCCCGAAACAGGAAGTTGAGGCTTTCGGTCCTCCAAGCGAGTCAACTTCGGTCATTACTCTCGAGAAATATTCTAAACAGGTCAGCAATCCCATCACCTCCATTACCTCCCTACAGTCTGCAAAGGAAATCCCGGACGCAGGTTGGATTTTGGGTGAAAAATTAACACCTATAGCAGTTGAAGAGCTACCTCCGAATGAATTCTTCTTCGATAAGAAGAGGAAAGTGGTTGTGAGACAAGAACTCTACCAAGAGGTAGGTACTGTCTCTAAGAAATATAAAATTTTAACTGATGGGAAAGATATGAAGAAAGTAGAATTCGCGACACAAATAGTAGGAACATTGGGTGATTTCGCCACAGCGAATCAATATTCAGTTGGGACCCTTAAGGATCAGCTAAAATGAAAGAATTGTTTGATCAAGACACTAGAGGCTAAACTATCTACAGCAGAGGCTGCTGCTAAAGATCGGGGAAGTGCGACTTTAGAGCAAGCAAGAATAAAAGATCAAAAAGAAATCGAGTGGCTTAAAGTCGATCTCGAACAAACACAGTTGAAGGTTCAGACGAGTCAGACTCAGATAAGCCAACAGGGAGAATTAATAGACCAGATTCGGGAGAAACTAGAATTCACCGAAAGCCAGGTAATCGATATCAGGATATTTCAATCCCAAGCAATAGAGATCAAAAAAAGGTTATCGGCGGCGCAGCAGGGTTTGCTTGCAAAAGTGGAAACAATTCAAAGTAGCTTTGAACTCATTGATCAATTGTTGGAAAACCTCTCTCTTAAAGAAAGGGATGTCGAAGCAGCTTGGGTGGCGTTCCAGGAGGCTATTATAGCCACAACGAGAAGGGAAGCAAGTAGTAGTTCTAGTTTTCCCATCGTAGAGCAGACCAGGGGTAGTATCTTGTTGAAAGAATGGGAGTGAAATATATATGAAGGAAAACAACAAGCTATGAAGCTGAGGAAATCTTGCGAAGAAATTTTCGATTTGTTAAGTGAAATTTGTTTGGGTTCCGATGGTGAAAGTGGCATGGAGATACTGGGTCGGATCAATACAGCTAAATATATGCTAAATATCAAGGAAAATGAAGAAAGAGAATTAGCCGAGATATCACAAATAACTCAAACAGACATAGTGTAAATAGACAAATGGCTAATTAAACCAAGTATGTTGTTATGCTCTATCAATGCCAAAGATCAGCATGTGGAGGGAAAGCTGCCGCTATTGATGAAAGACTGCTATATTTTTGAGGCAAATAATCAAGCAGAGCCATCTAAGTTGATATCACAGCTGGTGGAGAAGTGCATTATTTGCACGGAGCAGGCGAAGAGGTAGGTTTCGGGTACCAAATGAGAACAGAGATAATGAAACGAAACGTTTCGACTCCTTGATTGTAACCGAAAACCTCTGGAACTATTGAGATTCCAACGCAAAAGAATTTTGTATAAATATACATTTTGAAGAAAGAAAAAGGGCTGGACTTTTTTGATCAATTGTAATAGAGACTCTCTCTTTCGAGACTTAATACAAAGCAATCTGGAGATTCCTAATTCTGTCACTACTGTGTTATGAGTTTGTTCTTTCTGTTACTTCATTTTCATTCTTATTTCACTTATATACATCTGATGAATGTTGCATTGCAATTTAGTAACACTTCTACTGCAGTGATTAATATTTAGCTATCTGTTGTTTACAGTTTTTCCTCTGTATCATCTACTAGCAGGTACAAGACCTGTAAATCTTTAGGTTGTCATATTTTATGCTTCATCAGATCATTTCTTATCTTATTTTCTTCTTTTGTTTACAAAGTGAGATTCTCTCTCGATAGGAGCCTTATTCTATAGACAGCTTAATGTTTTTCCCATAATTCATACACCATTTATTTCAAATATAACACAGTTACGGAAAAAGGCCTTTGGTTTGCAATTTGCTTTTAATATTGATTTCTAAAGTTCTCTTTTATAAAATCAAATTGATACAGCATAAAAACTTTCGGATTTCTTTAAGTTTTATGTTCCTCTATGACTGTCCATGTTGTAAGACAGCCCAATATTGAACCCGGTTTGACAGATCAAACCCATATCACTTTAAATCTCTTTGATACCATGCTTAAAACGGCTAACACCTGGGTAGAACTTGAACATTCATGGGCTGCAATTGAAAGGGATATAAACATCTAGGAACAGTTGGAAGCCAGGCAGCTACAACCTAGAAATCAACCCTAGCTTCCTTTCCCGGAGGTTTACCCTCCCCATTTTCACATCTTACTAACTTTCGGATGCCTAGACACTGTACTTTTTAAAGACTTAAGTACAGACTCTGGAACAACAGGCGCTATATCAGCACGTGATTGTGGGGTCGTCAAAAGAGGTTTGGATTCAGACCGCTTTTGGGCCCGCAATCCATCACCTTTTTCCATGTATCACTTTTGACTTACCATGGTTTCAATTGCGGGACTGCTCAAGAAAATAATAGCCTGAGCACGTTCCAACCTTGCAATGGAGCGTGGTCACTGATCTTGCGATATGGGATGAGGCCCTTTGATCAATAGCACAGCTCAGGCACTTTCAAACCGACGGATTGGATCAACCCCTTTTCAAACCAACGGTTCATATTTGCTTTGGGACTTCAGTAATGAAAGATTAAAACTGCATGTTGCTTGTGTTTCAAGCCCGAAATGGACTGTTATGAAATTTGCACTTGGTGTCCATGGTTGCGGCCTGTGTGAACAAGTATTTGGATGCCCTTTGACCTTTTGACAACTTTATGTGATAACATTTGGCTCCATGGGGGATGCATGCTCCCCGCGAGATACCAAGAACAAGCAGGTCCAATCACCTTATGCATTTATTTATGGAGTCGAGCTCAAAACATTTCGCCAAAGTCTGACAAGTACATTATTCTACTTATAAAAAGGAAAACAAACACACATGCTCTAGAAAGAGCTTATTTATGTACAAAACCTAAACTAACTAACTTTTACAATGGGCTAGGTGAAGGCAAACTTCCACCATAGCCATTCAAACTGTTTGATCATTGAATCCTTCGCTTCACCGCAAATGATACATAAGAAACAAGGAAAGTGTGATAGCTGACTAATTTCATTCTTATGATCACCCATATTACCTTCAAATGCTAATAAAAAGATCAAGCCTGCATTCTCCAAAGCATTTGAAAAGTGTAACTTTATGTACTCATTGACTCGGTCATGAAACCGAAGGCAACGCATGATTAACTTATGAAAGGTTACCTTCACTTTTTTGAAGTTGCTGACAGCTTGCTTGATGTCCCCTATAGGCACACTTGATTGAAAGACAGCCACAGGCATCTGTGGGTACAAAAGTTGCTTACTGTGAACTGTAGGTACAAGTGGAAGAAGGATGGACGTAGGTGGTTGTTGATCCACTGATGACTGTGGATTTACTTCAGGCTTTGTATAAATGACCTCTTCATGTGCCTCAATTAAGGGCTGCTCCTGGTCAAATTTTATGTCTTTCGTGACAAGGCCAACCTTTGCATCATCCTTACTGTCTTCATAATGATCAAATACAAGATAAGCTTGTTGCTCATCATCACTAGGATATTCATCAAAAAGGGGATGTCTTTCATATCTATGATCAGCCTTTAAATCAGTAATTTTATCAAGAAAATAACTATTAAAAATATATATTTCAGGAATAGTAGTAATTGTTGCTCCTAGCTATTCATACACATGATTTTCATCAAGACAGGGTTGCTTATGGATACCCGTGTCGAAGACAAAATTATCCATCGTCTTTTCTTCATAGGGACAGCAGGTAAAATTTGCCTTATGTTTAGAGTTGAGATGATACTGACTTTGAATCCTGCCACAAGCTCGGAGGTTCTCCTCCACTTCCCCAACATCCATGAATAACTGAGATAAAGATGTTGATTTCCTTTCTCTCGGGTGAAGGACAAGATCTGAATGTTGAGCTGTGACATAGTACACCATGGAATCAGTCTCTGTGGGTCTCATCTCTACATGCAAATTATAATATACACGGTAAAACCTCTTGTTGAAGATGGCCAAGGCTTCCTCTTCCCCTCTCCTCAAGGCATTAAAATCATCCCAATACTGATCAAGGGACTTGTTCTCACCCCACTACTTCAAAAATGCATTGCATAATTCAACCCAGGAACTAATGGAGTCAACTCCCAAACATTTAAACCACACAGTAACATCTCCAAACAACGAATTTGAGAACAATCTCATGGAAACATCATCATGAGCAATCTCAAATTGACCAACAAAGTTCTCAAAGGCCTCCACATGCCTCTCAGTTGTAACATGATCTTCCCTAGAAAAATGAGGAAGATATTTAAAGAAATCATGAGGATAAGGATGAAGATGATATGGAAGCTTTAAAGGTTTAAACATGTCTTTGATTTTAGTTTGAAAACTAGTGGGCTGAATATGAGGCTTAACACACTGATGGAAAGGCTCAACAGTAATAGCAGGATGTGATGAGATTTGAGGAGGTTGTCGATCAATTTCAACCTCCTCAAGGATGCAAGGGTGATTGAATCCAAGAGGGATCTTAGTATGAATTTCATCTTTATGAATAGGATGAGCTGAGGATATAGGATCAACATCTACAACACAGGCATAAATTATGGCTTCTTCCTCCAAGGGTGGATATATAAAGGAAGGCCAGTGATCAACCAAATAAACAAAGAAAAATATGATCCTCTTTATATGTGAAGGGAAAAACAAAACCGAGTTGATAAAGAATAACAAAAGTTCATGCAGAAAGCTCATAAGTTGATACCTAGTCATCCCCTTCATCTTTATATCAATAGGATCCTGCCCAGTGGAGTCTATGATGTGGAGTCGTCAGGTAGATGATTACAGTCAATTTATGTATCCCACTCTTGTCTACCATCAAGAGCTGGATCTATGTCGTTCTTCCCAGGGATCTCTTTAATTTGCTCAAATCCATCCTCGACAAAGGCACCAAGAATGTTAGCACTGAGAGTCACCCTCCGACTGCAAGAGGATAAGCCCAGTACCCATCAAAATAAAGTAAAAGGATTAAAATGGTGTGAGTGGGTGAGATCAGTGAGACTGTAGAGAGAGGAAAATATAACAGAAGTAACTACAGATCAGTTCGGGACCATTGGGCTATGGAGTCATAAGTATCGTGAATAAGGAAGGCATTTAAACCACCTATCAGACAAAAGGATTTAAGTGGTGGTGAGGAAAAGAAGACAAAATGTCTAAGTGATAAACCATGAAAAATAAGCAAGATGACAACAGATCCGCTACCACCTCAGGAATCCATAGATCAGAGAGATCCTACATCCAAACAATAAGAAAAATAGAGAATATCTGACAAACCATGAAAGATGGGCATGATAGCAACAGATCCTCCATCGCCTTAAGAATCCATAAATCAGAGAGATTACATTCAGATAATAAGGAAAATAGAAGGGTCTAAGTGATGAACGATGAACATGGGCAAGATAGCAACAGATCCTCCATCGCCTCAAAAATACATGAATCACAGATACTACATCCAGACAAGAAGGAAAGCATGAAACAACGTATAAACTAAGAAGGCAGTCTGATAAAAATGATTCAAAGGAATCTTCAATAACATATATTTACAATCCAAGCCCGTAGGCATACAAACTGAAAAATTACAAAGCCCTGCTCCTGAAACTCACTCGGCTCTCCATCCTCTGAAGAACACCCCCCTCTTCAAATTCTAAACTGATCTATTTTATATCAGCTCTATTCACCATTGCCAGGAGTGTGATCTGGCCATTCCATTCAAAGCTTTACGTCTGAGAAGCCTTCCGTCAGACTGTGCATGCATCCTTCTATAAGACGTGAACTCGGATCAGCATGGGTTTGCAGGAAAATCCGCCCACAGGGGTACCTCAGGCTGACAATTCAATCTCCATGTCCAGACCTCCCATGCTTTCCATTTATGGAGTGAGTCGAGGTTTCAACCACCAGCTCTACCTTCCATTAATTGTTTTTCCTTGGGGACTCAACGAGACTTATTGCTCAGGGGATGACCACACGTTTCTCTCAGGCGCTATATCAACATGTGATTGTGGGGCCGTCAAAAGCGGTTTGGATTCAGACCGCTTTTGGGCCCGCAATCCATCACCTTTCGCCATGTATCACTTTTGACTTACCATGGTTTCAATTGCAGGACCGCTCAAGAAAATTATCGCTCAAGCACCTTATGACCCCGCAATGGAGCATGGTCACTGATATTGCGATATGGGATGAGGCCCTTTGATTAATGGCTTAGCTCTAGCACTTTCAAACTGACGGATCGGATCAACCCCTTTTCAAACCAACGGTCTAAATTTGCTTCGGGAGTTCGGTGTTGAAAGATTAAAATTGCATGTTGCTTGTGTTTCAAGCCCGAAATGGATTGTTATGAAAGCTGCACTTGGTGTCCATGGTTGTGGCCTGCATGAACAAGTATTTGGATGCCCTGCGAACTTTTGACATCTTTATGTGATAACATAAAGGATAGATAAATGCATATTCTTTGAATAAATGATTAAGTTTGCTATAAGGTTATTGCTCTGTTCAATTTTTTTTCTAATGGTGAGAATATTACCTTCATGCTCCTTAAGTCCCTTCCCTATGTCAAAGATTGGTGAGACACTTGCTAGGCACAACATGTCAAAGACGAGTTTGCAACATTTAGGACAAAACCCACTTGGGCAACTTTTGTTGATTCTCTCAAGGAGTAATTCTACCGTGTTGTAAACTATGACAATTAGTGCAAGAGATGGACAACTTTGTACAAGGAGAGAGACTAAATGGTGCTAGCGTACACCTATACCTTCCATGCCTTTCCCTCAAAGTTGGGTATCAAATAATCAAAGTGGCACTTGGTTCTAAAATACCACATCGGTCTACATGGGTACATACCAACAAAGATGGAGTTCTTGGACATCTCCTCACTTAGAGTCATTTATCAGTATGCTATCAATATCAAGAAAATTTTTAAGCAAAGGAGTAAGAGGGAGTTTAGGTCTACAAAATTGCCACAATGGAAGCGGTAAAGGTGACCTTAACTTGCAAAAAAAAGGACATGGCAAGGATCTATAACCTTGAGACAACTAGTTCACATTGTTGTCAAAGAAGGGTAATGGGAAGTCAAAGAAGGACATTGGGAATCAATGTGAGTTCCACAAAATCCCTTAGCACAACACTATGAATAATTCTCCAAGAATTCATTGTTTCCCAAGCTAAAATATTTAGAATAAGGTATTAGCTTAGACTGTGATTAAGAGTAGGATAAGGGAAAATAGATCATTGACATGGAACCAAGTTTTACCATCACTACCACAAATATCCAACCAAAGGAAATAGAGGAGCATGAGGAAGGTGAGCACTTATTCCACTCATATATGTGGGTAAAGGGACCTCCCCTCCATTTCATCATTGATAGTGGTAGCCATAAGAACTTAATCTTAGTAGAGGTCATCAAGAGGTTGAAGCTACCACTGACGTCACACTCCCATCCATACACCATCGTTTGGTTGAGCCAAGGATGAAACATTTGCATTAGTCAATAATGTTACTTGCACTATGCCATCAAGACCTTCAATGATGAGATACTATGTGATGTTTCCCCACTTGAAGTTTGTGATATTATTTTAGGACAACCATATATGTGGAAATGTCATATTGTTTACGAGTATGGGCCTTGTAGGGTCATTATTACTATAGGAGGTAAGCTCTAAAAGGGAGGTAGTCCCAACTACCATAATCTCTTTGGTCTTGATAAAGTAGAGCATTAAGGTAATCTCTCAAATTAATAAATTTCCCATCTTCATGATTTAGTTGGAAGTTGAATTGAATATCACTGTCACTGACAAGGCCTTTGCATGGGGTCTCTCTACAGAACAAAAGTGGGTGGACAAGATAGTGGAAGAATACAAAATTATCTTCACCTCACCTACAATGGGTGCCTATGCAATATCAGATAAAGAATGCAATTGATTTGACACCCAGTGCTCCTCTACCTAAAGGCATGGTATATAGACACTCTCTTTTGGAGAATGAAGAAATCAAACACCAGGGTCAAAATTTAATTCAAAAGGGCCACATTTGACCAAGCTCCTCACTTCATGGGAGCCCAATTGTGATGGTTCAAAAGAAGGATGGGATATTGTGATTTTTTTATTGATTATGGAGCCCTAAATAAAATCATAGTCAAGAATCAATAGTCAATCCCTTACATTGATGATCTACTTGATCAATTCAAGGGCACCAAATTTTTCAACAAGGTTGATCTAAAGTTAGGCTATCACCAATTCCAAATTGAGCAAATTGATGTATGAAAGACAACCTTCAAGTACAAATAAGGCCTCTTCAAGTGGTTGGTCATGCCTTTTGGCTTGACTAATGCCCCAACAACAGTTATGAGGATGATGGACAATATATTGTGGCCATTCATAAATTCCTTTGTGGTTGTTTATCTAGATGATATCCTCATCTTTGACTATTTTTTGAGGGAGCATTTGCAACATATTCAACAAGTTTTGAGCACCCCATGACAATACAAGTTATATTTCAATTAGAAAAGTGTTCATTTAACATGTAGAGAATTTAGTATATGGGATACATCATGGATGATCATAGTGTACATGTGGATCCAACCAAGGTTCAATTCATTTGTGATTAGCCAACCTCAAAAACACTAATGGATATTTGTAGTTTCTTGGGCCTCACCAACTTATACTATAGGTTCATGTTGGGATTCTCTCATATTGCTTGGCCTCTAAGCCAACTAACCAAGGGTGGAGCCAAAGCTAAGTTTGTTTGGTCCAAGTCACAATAGAAAGAATTTAAGGATTTGAAACATCGCCTCTATACGACACCAATCCTCATTATGTTAGATCAGAAACAACCCTTTGAGATTGAGACATATGCTTTAGACTCTGTTATCGATGCAATCCTCACTGAAGATGGACATCCAATGGCCTATTATAGAAAGATACTCTTTGATGTGGTTTGTAGGTACCCCACCTACGACAAGGCGATGCAATCCATTATGCAGACATGTTGACAATGGAAACATTATATTTTGGGAAAGGAAATGATCATCCCCAATGATGACAAGCCCATGCAATTCATGCAAATGTAAGGAAAGTTAAGAATGATCACCATCGAAAGTGATCCACGTACCTCCAACAATTCCACTTGAGCATTAAGTACAAGGAGAGTAGAACAAATTGAGTTATGGACTGCCTCAGCTGACCTCTGATTTTGGCACTAACCACAATGCTTAACTCTTGTGGACATGAGATATATGAGTGGACCCAATTGTATGATAGCAACCCTAACTTCTTTGTCACCTATCAAATACTAGATGTGGGTAAACAAGTTTCAGAATTTCACCTCCAAGATGCACTTCTATATCATTTTGGCCATTATTTTGTTCCTTCAAGTGTGAAAAGTATATTTGGAAGCACATTATAGTGGAGTGGCATGGCACTTTAGTTTTGGGAAGACAATGGTGGTGTTGTAGAAGTACTTATACTAGCCAAAGATCCAACATGATGTAAGTTGGTATATCAGATTGTGCACAACCCATGCCATCACAAAACCTATCATCAAGAAGTAGGAATTCTACACTCCTTTACCAACCTTGGATAGGCCCTGGGAGTTAGTTTCCATGGATTACATGTGAGGCCAGCCCTCAACTCAACATGGTGATGATTGTGTATTAATGGTCGTTGATTGGTTCTCTAAGATGGCCATTTCAACACCTTGCAATAAGAGTATGACGACAACAACCATTGCTAAAATATCCTTTAAGTGTGTTTGGGTTCATTTCAGGTTGTTATGGACCATAATTTTAAATAAGGATAGTATATTCTTGAGTACTTTTTGGTTCATCCTGTGGTCACCAGTGGACACCAAGTTGATCAAATCAACTACCTTCCACAACAAGGCCCTTCATAGCTCTATTAGCGAGAACCATTTTCAAGTGTGCACATGGTTCCAACCATTGGCCCCAATTATCATAACTTTCCCCATTACACCTACACATTATGAGTCCTCCCATGCTCAAATCAAGGTAGATAGAGAAACCAATTTTTTTGAATGGATCCAGCACATCCAACAACAAGTTCACAATATTTTGCAAAAAACCAATACCAAGAACAAGCAATGACATAATAAATGTTAGGTTCCACATAAGTTTTAGGTTAGTGATAAGGTATGGTTGCACTTGTAGAAAGAGCACCTCACTAGTCCCCACTAAAAGCTCTAACCACTCTGATATGATCTTTACACCATCACTAAGGATATAATGGGTGAGAATGATTTTGAATTGAATATTCCACCTTTTCTTGGCTTGCACCTTGTATTTAATGTGGAGTTGCTTCGACTATATTTTCCACCTCTATTGGATACCATCACTAGCACATATGAGCAAATTTGCGACGGTTTTTCGCTGATATTGCCACACTTATTCGTCGCAATTTCTACAAAAGCCGAGATTTTTTTTCGTTCGAATAATTTTGTCGCTATATCCACGATCCAAGTGTGCATGGAAACATCGACGAAATTAGCTCTCCACGTGTCTTCACCTTCAATATCGGTTAACCCTATGCATTGTCACAATTACGATGAACTATCATCGCAATAACAACAAAGAAATGTGGCAATTACGACGAAACTTCGTCGTAATTGGGACGAAAAGTTATGCTAAGCCAATAACTTACAATGCAGCTGCTAAATGTGCGACGAAAGTCCGTCGCAACTTGCGATGAAAATCTGTGGTAATATCAACGAGTGCAATATCTCAAAACCAAATTTATATGCGACGAATATTCGTGGAAAATTGCAACAAAGTTTCGTTGCTATAGCAACGGTTGTGGTAAAATAGTAAAAAAAATTCGACGAACTTGCGTCGATATTGCGACGATGACTTTAGGTTTAAAAAAAAAAATTACATGAAATATGGTATACCATATTACAATGTAATATGGTAATGCCATATTACATTATAATATGGCATTACTATTATATTGTAATATTCTAATATATTGTAATATATATATCCCCTACAAATAATCAAGGCACTAATCAACCAAATATTGTAAGCATGTGTTATCATGAAGTTGGATTAGAAGTAAGGATACCAATATGACAATATACACAAAGAATAATTTGGAATATTACTTTCAAAAAAACACATGGATTGCATGTGTGAGTCATTATGCAATTTATATTACACAATACTATGACAGCACTTATAAGATTTATGGATGATATCTTAAGACCATTTCTCGAACTTGTTTCTTGTAGCCTCCTTGGATGATATTTTGACTTTTAGCAAGATTTGGGAAGATCATTTGAAACATTTGGAGATGATATTTTTAACCCTTCAACACAATTAATTGCAAGCCAACATGAAGAAATATGAGCTTGGAAAACAAATATTG
>ML783092.1:0-26273 GCA_009831015.1 Picea engelmannii | reverse complement strand
GTGTATATGTATATGTATATGTATATGTATATGTATATGTATATGTATATGTATATGTATATGTATATGTATATGTATATGTATATGTATATGTATATATGTACATACACAAATGGTTTACAAAAAAAGGGAAAAGTCACATGGTTAAATGAGAATGGGCGAGTATGGAACCTCACGTAAGGCATTGACTTTTGTTGTGAAGAACTGTGGATCTGGAGATTACTAAATCATAATTGTTGTTCTCTGGAGATCAACGGGGGATCAAAATATTGAGGATCGATGCCCAATGGGCCAACTCAACCATGTCAACACCATGATAACAATCTCATCAGTGCCATGTGAGTGCTACATCAGAGGGAGTCCACGTCAGTGCTATAATAAGCAATTATGTAGATGCCACGTGTCAGTACACGTATCAATTCCATGTCATGTAGAAAGTGAAGAAGATGCCCATGCGGAAGACACTTCATTTGTAACATCAACACAAGATATCTTGAAAAATGACTAAGTATCAAGACATCATGGAGATAGTGAGCATGACGGAGAATCGAGAGTGTGTGAAGAAATTAACGTGAACCCGCGGAGTCGCGGTAAGATCTTGAAATTGACTAAGTATGGAGAATCAGTCAGATGAACAAGATCACAAGTGACTTGGGAAAATGTTGTAGACCAGTGAACCTGCGAAAGGATTTTCGAAGAAATGACTAAGTACCAAGAATCAATTAGACATAGATGTGTCGAGAAATGGATAAGTATCAAGAGTGGATCGGTCAGACAGATGAGGTCATGAATGAGAGAAGAACAAAGATGTTGTAGAGTGCGGTGAGATTTAAAAAATGACTAAGTATTAAGAATGAGTAAGTGCCAAGAGATTTCGAAGAAATGACTAAGAACCAAGAATCGGTTGGACAAAGATGTCTCGAGAAATGGCTAAGTATCAAGAGTGGATCAGTTGGACAGATGAGTTCATGAATAAGAGAAGAACGGAGATGTAGCGGAGTGCAGTGAGATTTGAAAAATGGTTAAGTATCAATAATGACTAAGTACCAAGAACAATCGATCGGATAGACAAGGTCACAATGATAGACAAGTGAGTCGGGAAAAGGCTTAGACCCGCAGTGAGATGTAAAAAAAATTCAAGTATGAGGAATCAATCAGACAGCCTAGGAGGTCACCACTTTTCATGGATCATACGACCTAGGAGGTCATCACTTGTCACAAATTGGACGACCCAGAGGATGAGATATTCGACAACCCAAGAGGTCACCAATTTTCACATATTGGACGGCTCATGAAGAGAGAGATCCAACAGATCATGATGTCTCATAAATCCACAGTGAAATACTTAGAAAATTTTATAAGTATAGGTGCAAAATGAGTGTGGCAGAATGTGAAGGTGCATGTTGGAGGCTGCGGAAGGGTGGATGAAAATGCATCATAACCGCAGAGAAAGGAATGAAAAGATTCTAAGTATAGGCACAAAGTGAGTATGGTGGAACTTGAGGGTGTAATTTGGAGGTCACAAAAGTTTGAAATGAATAATAGATATGACTTAGACCTGTGGTGAATCCATCAAGATAGATTGATGGTCGAGATCAATTCGAGCTCTGATCGGATGGTGGTTGTAAGTTGAAGACCCAATGGTCCTGATATGCTAAAGAAGAATAGATCGACGATTGAGATCTAATAAAGGGAAGATCAGACAACTGGCATGCATTATGGTTGCATGGCTTGTTTAGGTAGCTAGTGACAATATCGATGATCATGATTTAATTCGAAGAAAACTAGACTCACGGTCAAGATTAAATCTGAAGGAATGATCGAACGGTCGTTGAGCGTTGAAGCTATGTTGCATGTGCTAATTGATATTCCTTCATTGCATTTGGCATCAATAAATTTAAGCTCAAAGATCATAATAAGGCATGAGTATAGTCGTTGGAAAGTTGATTCAAAGGATAATAACTTGGAATTATAAGAAATTGGAGAATTATGATATAATTCTTCGTGAGTTGGGAAGAAAAAGGACATGTAGCATTAAGTGACAAAATTTCTATAATATGCATAATTCTAACAACTTGCACATGGTGCAGAATTAGAGGTACAATTAGATAAATTCAAGCCTAAGATTGGATATTAGAGTCATGAAAGCATGACAGAGCTTGTAGAAGTTGGTCGAGGCAATAAAGAACTACATGGAAAGTAATGAAAGGTGGATAAAGAACTCAAGAAGAGTGAAACTAAAGAATTATTAGTCAATCGTTGCAGATTGTGAATGAATTGCAAGGCACAACAACAAGAATCCTCACATGGGACATGAAGCTAGCAGGTGAAGAATGTCGTTAATGGGAATATAAAGGAAAAGTAAGCCTCCATAGCCTTGAAGGTAGAGATGTGTAGATAGTTGCAAGCTTGATGTGAATGAGAACAAGGAGCTTAGGAGGTGAGGTGTGAATCATTACTAAGAGAAAGAAAGCCATGTTTGATATCATAGTTCATAGTGGAAGCATGATACCAAGGCAGAAAAATCAGGGATAGAATAATGAAGGTTCTTTAACTAGAAAAGTGCCACTGAATGAAAATAGACTTCTATTAGGAATGCTCTTGAGTGGAAAAAGTATGGCTTCACAAGGAATTGCTAAATGAAGTGAGGAGAAATGTTCCCAAAATTGGGAAATCCAATGGACAACTAGAAGTAATAGCAGGTATGTGGAATGATTATGGTTAAGTTGATTCAAGGGTATTGTGGTAGTAGAGTGATGGAATATCGTGAGCTACCTCATTCCAAGGTGATGGAATATTTCATAAAGGTAAAGTTTGGGTATGCTTGTCTAAGAGAAGTTGTTGCAAATAGAACACATTGGTTGGATTGTTGATTGACCAAATGGAACTAAGGTGGAAAGTGTTTAGACCAGGGAGCAGTAGGGAAGATGAGAAAAGTGGGAGCACACAAGGCAACAAGGATATGAAGAAATTCAAGGACAACCAACTACAAACACAAATAAATAAATATGTGAATTGGAACAGAAACACACTAGAGTGCATGATGCATACAATGAAGTTAAAATGCATACGCATTAGTAGGCATGTGGACGGTGAATGCTTGGTGCATATGGATGTGCATTTATGCATATGTACATGCTTGGATATGCATATGGCATGCTTGTGGACTTAGGATAGCCTATTATTATGCAATGATGATGTTATGGCAATTGAGTATGACTAATGATGAATTATGTATTCAGGAAAACTGATATTGCATGGTTAAAGATGTGGATGTTGTTGTTGTTTATGACTTCCATCTATGTGAAGACCCGTGAGGGTGGTGGGAATGGTGATCAAAAGGATGGAGGAGGAAGCCTGCGAACTTCTACAAATAACAGTTGATCAAGTAGCAGCAAGTAGATTGATAACAACCATGTAGGTATGCATTTGGTTGATTCTAATGTTGAAGGGATTTGCGATAAAGAATTCCCTCAGTTAAACTTTTCAAGATTTAAATTGTTATGTAAAGACCGAAGGCCTAGTGTATGTAAATGTTGTTGATGCTAGAATGCATTTAATTAAAAATGTAATTGCACATTGTGTTATGATTGGTTATGGAATCATAACCAGGTCAAGTCATGGAACATACTCCTGCTATAACAATGAATGCAATAGAGCTAGTCAAGTGTGAGGCCATGACATGATTGGATATGGAAAGGCTATGATGTCACACTAGAATCCGATAGCCTTCCTTCTATAATTGATATTTGGACTACAACCTTTTTTCCAACATTAAAGAGCACCCAAGAATTATATTCTTAGCGTTGTGTTTGGGTTGAAAAGGAGGGCATCCAAATAGTCAGGAAAGTAATCAAGAAGTGTGTGCACGATGTGTCGAGGCATTGGCCAAATCTTCCATTTCACCATGATGGGATGCAAGAATCAATGTTGAAGTGCATTGAATAGGAATGCATAAGTTATAAGAACGTGCAAGTGGTAGAGTTGCACACATGCATGCTAAGATAGAGATGTTTATGCTTAAAGCAATTATTGAAATACATTTTGAAGAATGCATGTATAAATTATATTGCATATAAATGGTTACACGAACGGCTGAAATGATGTGAGTATTGCTAACTCATCAAGTTGAGACACTTTGGGAGCTTTTAGATATTGCAGTAATAAAGTCGCAGGTTAAAGCAGTTACATAATGATGAATTACAGAAAAACTCTGTCAGGGGAATAAAGTAATAAAACTATTGATGGTTAGAAGAAATAAAATATTAGTTGATAATATATGTGTAGAGAATGATGGGTTCATTCCAATTAATAGTTGGATTAATGTAAGTGATTGAATTATTGTTGTAATCCACTCTAAGATCACTTTGTGAAATTTTGTAATTGTTGTTGTTACACATTATTTTCATCACCCCCGTGATCACCAATGATATGGGTATTGCCCACTTCTATGTTCCCCAAAGGCTATTGAAGAAATAAGACTTTCCCCTAAGAAATGGAATCATCTTTTCCTTATTGAAAAAACCCTACCAAAGAAAATTGTCGCATATTTCCAATGTTAAGGGTGCGACAATCCCCAAACGTCGCATGTTGCACCACATTGGCATGCGACGTCGTCGTAGGTTGCTAATGTTGAGGGTGTGACGATGCTTAAACAAAGGAAAAAGGTGAATTTCTCAAAGGTTCTAGAATGGAATCTTTGAAAGGATGAGGTGGCCTCTGATCGACTTGGATATGACTCGCTTCTCTGATTTAGTGGGATCATCCTAATCTCTTCATCCAACCATGTTCACTCTATATAAAGAGGGATCTCTCATGGGAAAAGTTAGGTTGGCTTATGTATGAATAATTATGTTGAAGATTGTGCTTGTGGTAGCTTTTCTTTAACTTTCCAAGTCAGGTTGTGTATACTCTTCATCAAAAGTGTGTGTGTTGAGGCAAAGGGCCATCAGAATGGACCTTGAAACATCAATGCATAGGTTGTATTCTCCACTTTCATCAATATAATGTAGTAATACATTTCTTCCCTATAAAAGTGTATCCATTTTTATTGCATAACTCTTTGATCTTATGCAAAGGTTTTCATTGGAATATATATATCGTTGTTCTCTCTTTGTTGGTTTGTGTTTCTCAACAGGTTCAATATCCCGCAGACCTTGAGAAAGAGCAAGGAAAACACTAGAAAGGACCAAACGACGTTTAAATGGTATGTCATTTATCCCTCATTGAACTAGTATACATTACAATGGAAATCTAAGGAGAAGTTTGTATTCTGCCATGTTTTGTTCTAATTTCTTGTTGAACTTAGGGATATTAGTTTGTGTCAGCACTTACCGATTTGTCCAGTAACAAAATTGGAGACCCATACTTGGGACCGTCCTCTTTGGTCTTTACTTCTTTTTTACTTTTGGCTTGCCTGCTTTTGTTGTTTTTTCATTCTCTGGATCACTGGGTGATCCAAGTTGACTCTCAAATCCTGAAAGTTCATTGAAAAACTAAGTCATCTTTTTAATTTTTCTCAATTTTCAGTCATCGTCGCACCCTGATGTGAAAACCAGTGCGATGTCGCTACACTGTGCCCTTCTATTACCTGCAACGATACCTAATCGTTGCAGTGTGTCCTTCTACTACCTACGACAATTCCTAAAGCAATTTTTTTAGTTGCAATCAGTCTTTTTCTTTACCCAGATTTTTTTTCATTTCTTGGGGTGAATTTTTGGTCCCGATTGAATGATTATTCACAACTTGGTTTGCATTTTTTAGCCGATTTTGATCATTTTTTCTAGTTTTGAAAGTCTTGCTCATAAGCCTCAAAGTTCTATCATTCACTTGTTGTTGCAAGGGTATAATCTTTGGGTTTCATCCTTGAGTGCTTGTTAGTCAACTTGTTAATGATCTTTTCTAAGTTTTTGATTGTTGTTGATTAGAAAACAAATTTTCATTTCATTAAACAAATAAGTTTTCTTGCTTTTACACTTTTGGTTGCATTGTGAGTTAAGTTTGGGGAATTGCGTTGTGAGCGCATTCATTTTCTTGAACAACTTTTTTTTTTCCTTGATTCAGATCTCTATTTTTATTGAAAAGAAAAAGAATTGAAAATTATCTTTCTATTCATAATGTTTACAAGAACTTTTTTGCATTCTAACTTTTGTTTAAAAGAGAAAATTGGAAAATTTGATAGCTTTGATTGTTTGACATCAAGATTGTTCACAGTTTAAAGGAATTGTATTTTGCGACTTGTTATATTTTGGCAAAAAGAAAACCTTATCTCTTATGTAATTAGAGTTCATTGAACAAAAAGATTGCATATCATCTCTCTTTGCATATTTTTGAGTCAAGGTCAAGCGCTTCATCAATTTCATCTCCGCTTCCTTTTTGAGTTAAACAACAACCATCAAAATTCAGTGTAATTTTAAAATTTATCTAGTAACTTTTATTTTCTAGAACTCTTGTACACCAACATTAGCTAGGGATAGCACTTTGGATTGGGTTGTGAGGAATACTCTCTGAAGCATCAAAACAAACAATAGCATCTTG
Source organism: Picea engelmannii (assembly GCA_009831015.1). Classification (NCBI taxonomy): domain Eukaryota; kingdom Viridiplantae; phylum Streptophyta; class Pinopsida; order Pinales; family Pinaceae; genus Picea; species Picea engelmannii. The sequence goes on along the minus strand of ML783092.1, from coordinate 19,736 downwards.
TGATAGGGAGAGTTAAATCCACTTGCTACATTTTGTTCTGGGAAGCTCTTCTAACACAAGGGTCAATCACGAGGTTGCATTAAGACCAACATAGTTACTCACCCTGCTTTGTTGGTCCTAGTGTAGTGAATGCATGTATTATTGGGGGTCACTTGAGAAGAAAATTGTGTGCGGACCTTCTTGAGGATATTTCAGGCTTACATACTCTGCCCTTGCACGTATATCGATGTCGACTTCTTCCCTGGACATCATTGTCGTAATTGGTAACCTTAGTAGCCTACACCTTTAGGGTCTTTGCACGAGGTGACTGTGGAGGGGCAAGTCTTCACGGTACCTAGAATTGACGTTGGCTAAATTCACTCGGACTCCTTGGAGGGTATACCCACGATTATGTGTGGGAGCTTGCACCAGGGTGTAAGTCCGTTAAGTAGGCCGCCAATGTAACTTTTCCACCCGCTTTATCCCGACCCCTTCTTGTCTTGATCTCGCGATGTTCGATTTCATCACCAACTAGTGATTTCGAAATAAGAAGGTTTGTTTGTATGCTTGATATCTAGATTATATTAGTGAGTGTTGTTTGTCTTCTCTAGTTGGCCATAGATATTTTTTTTTGTTTATTGGGTGTGTCCAACATCGACCCTCATTGTTCACATAGGATGTAAGGATTGCCTCCGGAAGAATACGCCCCTTGCTTCCTAACTCACCAGAGGGTCCTTCTCCTAAAGGAGTAGTCAATAATGACACATCCTCTAAGATCAGGAGTTCTACTCCATTCGTTGAACCATCACTCCCTGTAAATCTGTTATTGAATACTCCCCAAGACCCTGTTTTTCTCAGAATAAATTCTTCTGGAGACGTTGTTTTTTGAAGACTATCCTAGAATACCTTTGGGGACCATTCGTAGAGTCTGGCGTGGATCAAACACCATTTCCTAGTGAAGCATTTAGAAAACTTGTTTAAACTTTTGGAATTTTTAATCCCAGTTCTATCCCAGTCCGCTCTTTGTGGAGAACTCCCTCGGGACGCGATATTTTTGACAAACTAGGTATGAGTCCAAACCAACCTACATCACCACACTTACCTGCTACTTCTACTAATTATACAGTACCTCCAAATCATTTTACTGTCATGACAAGTAATATTGCTATGGTTTCAGACCCGCTATTGGTTGGTACACATATAATTCTTCCTAACCAGTTCACTAGCTCTACCACAGTCCCACAAGTTGCACCTTTTTTTGCCAAAAGTTCGGTAACAATTCAAGCTCCTATTAGAACACCACTTCCATCTAGACCAAATCCATCACTTCCACCTGGGTATAATGCTCTTGGTAGCTCTATCATTAACCCTACCTAGGGTCCATCTAGAGGACCTAGTATTTTTGTTCCACTTGGGTATAATGTTGTTAGTTGTTTTATTCCTAATCCTACTCAAGGTTTACTTAAAGGGCTTAGTCTTCCTCCACCACGTGGAGGATATAATCTTCCTGGACCAAGTAGCTCCAATCTACTTGGAGGCACAATTCATTCTGTTACTTCTGGTTTTCAAATTCCTGTTGGACGATACTCATCTAAGGTTCCACCCCACGTTGGAGGTCAACCTCAAGTTGGGGGACAACCCCAAGTTGGGGGACACAACCTAGTTTACAGGCAACCTATGCCTGGATTACAAACCCAACCTTGGAATTTTCCTTTCCAAGGAAATCAACAACTGTCTGGGGGGGAAACTCCTAAAACAAATTCTTTTGTACCCTCTTATCCCGAGCAGACTTTTCCAGGCACTATAAACCCTACCTAGGGTCAAGCTTTCCAATCCAATGCTCCTTTCCAAGGTGGCATGCCGAATCAACAAGCTAATGTTGGCTACTTGACTCAAAATTCTCCTCAACCAAATTTGACTAGACCCTCTAACTATTGGCAAACAACTTATGGTCCTACTGGTATACCTACGATATTACCTCCCCAAAATTACCAGTTTCCTCAAGTTAACAAACAATTTCCATTTCTAGCTACTTTGGATTTACCGTATTTGTCTTGAATTTTGAATGATCCTATCTTCCATTCTCCTTTTTGGTCGGTTATACCTGCTAAATTACCATCAAACATTCCAAAGTTTGATGGTCGGTCGGGAGAAGATCCAAATAATCATGTCATGATGTTTCATCTTTAGTGTTCATCCAACTCCTTGATGGACGACTCTATACGACTACGTCTTTTCCAACGCATTCTTACGGGATCAGCTGCCAAATGGTACATCGAATTACCAAGAGGTTTATTCAATGATTTCAACACCTTAGCGATGTATTTCTTAACACATTACCAATTGTCGATACGGTATGAGACAGGAACAATCCTCTTCTACCCACATCTCCGATCATATTCATGAGTGGGGGAGGAGATGATGATTAATAAAAGTTCCTCTTCCTGATCAATTATTGGATGAGTGGTTCACAAAGTCACTCATCGGTCTTATAGATCATGATGTTGCCATGGGGGGTGTCATTACTGAAGAACGGGCAATCAATCGTGCTCAATACTTGGATCTCATTTATTCTCAAACGGGCACATTGTATGACTTGATCCTTGACGCTCCTTACCCATCTACAAATCCAACCCCAACGCTTCCGTTAGCATCTCATGTTGTTGATGGTGTGATTGACACTTTTCATACAAAGACTCAAACAAAACAAGTCAATCATTCCAATCCCAAACCTACTACGATTGGTGTACAAAATGCTACTCCTCCTGCTACTTCTCCCAGTAAAATCTCTGAGGTGAATACGGTTTAGTCTACGACTACCGGTAAAACTCAAAATAAGAAGAAGAGGAAGGGTAAGAATAAAGAGGATAAAACCAATAATCAACAACCAGATAAACCAAAAACTCAACCTGCTAATGATAAAGAAAAGCGAAAACCTAGTTATCCTTTCCTTAATTGTGGCAAGGACCATTACATGAAAGATTGTTCGAGACGTGTAGAAGTTACTTGATTCCTCTAAGGAACCAGGACTCCCCCTACGCCTGTCATTTTGTCACAACCTTTTCCTTCTCAACAACAGCCCCAACTGGTTATTCATGACCAACCTTCTTCCTCTACCATCTCTTATGGGCTTATGTGTACCAGTGACTCCAAGAAAAACAAAGTTGCAATCCCTACTCGAACCAAACATTATTCTCCTTCTAAAGAGAAAGTTGATATCAACCTCCTCCAGTGGCTCCACCTCCTAATGGTCCTCTTCATCTCGAACGACCTAATCCTAATACAGTCATCCGTCCACCTCCTAAAGGCGTCGTTCGTAAGTCGCCATTTAACCCACATGCATGTGCAACTCAAAACTACATTATTGTAGAAGATATTGCACGGGCGTCGTCTATGATGTTGGCTCTCAAAGTCCTTCAAAGTTGTCCTACTCAACATAAGGCACTTTTAAAGGCTATCGATGGAATCGATCTGACTGATAAGAATTTGATAATCTTCGACTTGGAGGATCACCTCCCAAGACTCCCTCATCAATTAGCTTTTCAAATACAAGTAATTGTGGAAACAAAAAACATTTGTCAAACAATTGTTGATGAAGGGGCTTCTACTTGCATAATGTTTGTTACATGTTGGAAAGCCATTGACTCTCCTACCCTTACTGATTCACATAACACGTTAAAAGCTTTTAATGGTACAGGGTACAAACCTTATGGTGTTCTTCTTGCATTATCTATTGCGTTAGAAGGAAAATCAGTTACTGTCGAGGTTGAGGTGTTCGATGCACCTCTCGATTACAACCTCTTACTTGGTTGTAGTTGGATTGATGTTATGCACGTAGTTGTTTCTACTCTTTTCCATGGGATACATTTCCCTCACCAAGGTAAAGATGTTACGGTAGATCAACTCACCTTTTTTAGTTGTGATTCACGCACTAGTAATGTTCCATTCATAGCAAAAACACCTCCTAGTTACGAGAATGTCAAAGTGGGTATTTTAAAAGATTCATTGTTAATGGGCACCTTCGCCATTCCACCACCCAATGTTCCTCTTCCTCTTGTTGCTTCTATTAACATGATTTCGACTAGTGTTGGAGAAATCCATGAGTTCTATGACCCTTGGATAGTACCTAGCTTGGAAGAATGTCCTCGTTATGGCAACCAAATTCCACTAAGTCTGGATGAATTAGCTTATCAAGCTATTCAAACAACATCTCCTTCTCCTCATTCTCTCTTTGATATGTCTCCTGATCCATTTCACACGATCTTTCACACTGATGAAACAATCATGGTAATTATGTCTGTGGAAGACACACCATGGGATGATGGGCATCATCGTTCTATCTTGTTCCTCGAACCTGAGACTATCGAGAGTTACCAACATATTTCAAATCCATCCGTAGTTATTAATCTCCCCCAAATTTTTGAACCAACGCATGATGTTTTGTATGAAGGAAACTTGGGAAATATCTCACTCACTATCCCTTTAGATATTTTGATTAAACCTGGAATTGTGGAAAATGTTCACATAGGTGCCTCATGTTCTCCCGATGAGATCCAAACTCACAAGGCCCTTTTTGAAGAATTTTTTGATGTATTTGCATGGAGTTACAAAGAGATGTCTGGAATTGACCTAGATATCGGTGTCCATGAAATTAATACATACCATGACGCTAAGCCCGTTCAACAATGACTTCGCCCAGTTAATCCACGAAAAGCCATTGCAATCAAACTTGAAGTTGAGAAACTTCTTAAATTTGGTTTTCTCTACCCTGTAGCATTAACTAATTGGGTGTCCAATCTTGTTCAGGTCATGAAGAAATAAGGAACGATGTGTGTGTGTGTGTGTGTTGATTATAGGGATATTAACAAGGATTGTCCTAAAGATAATTATCCAACCCCTTTCATTGACCAGATCGTCGATGACTGTGCCGGAAGTGAAATCTTCTCCCTAATGGATGGATTGTCTTACTATAATCAAATAAATATTTTACTCGCGGATCAACATAAAACTGCTTTTATTTTCCCTTGGGGTACCTTCACGTACCGTAAACTCCCTTTCGGTCTCAAGAATGTTGGTGTGACTTTTAAAAGAGCTATGTCTTATGCATTTCATGATATTAAACATATCGTACAAACTTATCTTGATGATTTACCGGTGCATTCCATGTGTCGTCAAGTTCACCCAACACACTTAAGAGCCATTTTCCTCCGTTGTTGGTATTACCATATACAATTGAATCCACATAAATGTGTTTTTTGTGTGGAGTCTGAATGACTTCTAGGCTTTATTGTTTCCACACATGGGATCAGAGTGGATCCATTGAAGGTTGAAGCCATCATCAATTTGCCTCCTCCTTCTACCTTACACCAACTCCAAATTTTGCAAGGGAAGGCAAACTTTCTACGACAATTCATTCCTAACTATGTCGAACTAACGAAAGGTTTCACTTGACTTCTTAAGAAGGGTCATGATTTTGTGTGGGACGACACCACTAACAAAGCATTTGATTCTTTGAAACTTGCATTAACCCACACACCACTGTTATTTCCCCCATATTACAGTCAAGATTACTTCCTATATTTGGTTGCTTCGGATCACACCATTGCCATGGTTCTAGTCCAAGAGGATGATTTGCATGACAAACATGTCATCTACTATTTAAGTTAGAGTCTTACGACCACCGAAATCAAATACATGCATGTGGAGAAATTGGCTTTGGAAGTTGTTCAAGTTGTCCAACATTTTCGTCACTATATCTTATTATGCAAAACCAAGATTATTTATGATTGCAACCCTATGCAACATATTCTTACATGACAATTGCTAGGGGGGAAATACTCCAAATGGATTGTGATTCTCTATGAGTTTGATTTGGAGTTTGAGAGAGCCAAGTCAAAGAAATATTTGGTCTTTGCTGAGTTGATATGTGACCTTCTCTCTGCTGATACAGAAAATGTGACAGAAGATTCTTTCCCTGATGAATCTCTCTTTCTGATTAGTTCAGACGATATATGGTATGGAGACATCATCATTTATCTCCAAACCTAAAAATTTTGGCATGATAAATCTCGTGTAAATCGTCATCGTATAGGTATCAAGCCCATCAATATATTATCCTTGGTGATACCCTTTACCGTCGTGGTATTGATTTCGTGTTTCGACGAGTTCTGACATATGATGAAGCGGAGAAAGCACTAAATGACTGTCATTATGGAGCATGTGGCGGTCATATGTTTGGGTATGCCACTGCCCAAAAGATCCTACGAGTTAGTTACTTTTGGCCTTCGTTGTTTAAGGATTGCATTCTCACAGTTCATAAATGCCACGCTTGTCAAACCTATAATAATAAGATTCAATCTCATCATGCTCCTCTTTATCCTGTAGTTTCCATTGGTCCATTTGCTAAGTAGGGCATTGACTTCATGACATGTAACCCTCACTCGGTCGGGGGGCATGGGTACATCATTGTAGCTATGGATTATTTCACTAAGTGGGTCGAGGCAATGCCTACATTCGATAACACCAGAAAAAATGCAGCACTGTTCATATTCAATCATATCATCACTAGGTTTGGTGTCCCTCAAGCCTTCGTCACTGACCATGGCACCCATTTTCGCAATTTTATGATGTTTGAGCTTACCGATAAGTTGGTTTTACGACATGAAAACTCGACCCCTTATTATCCACAGACCAACGACCAAGTTGAAGCAATCAACAAAGTTTTAACCACTATGCTTCAACAGATGGTAGGGATTCATAAGTCAAGTTGGCATACAATGATTTTTTCGACATTATGGGCCTATCAAACATTAGTTAAATATGCTACAGGTTTGCACCTTTCCAATTAGTGTATGGTATTGAACTCGTTTTACCGATTGAATGTGAAATTATGTCTCTAAAGCTAGTCGTCGAACTTCTCCCCGACACCACAACCGAAGAAGAATGTCTGTTGTATTTAATGGAATTAGACGAGACTCATCGTAATGCTAAGTTATTCATAGAAACCCAAAATAAACGTGTCAAGGCTCAATATGAAAAACATGTTAAACCTCATGTTTTTTTAAGGCGATTTGGTTCCCCTTTATGACCAAGATCATGACTTGTTGAGGGCAAGTAAATTCGAGCCCATGTGGCGTGGTCCTTATATCGTTAAACGAGTATTAGAGAAAGGGGATTATGAGATGGTTAATTGTGATGGAATTCCTTTGGGTGAACCCAGAAATGGGCTTTACTTAAAGAAGTACTATGCTTAAAATGTTTTGCATGAGTGCTTTGTACTTTAATGTATCATACTCTAGTGTGTTTTTTGTTGTTTATTTTTTTGCCCTCAAACTGCTTACCTTGCCTTGTGCTTGGCTTCCAAATGTCGACGTTCTCGTTACCTTATATTGGTTTTGCTGATGGTGCTAGTCGCAGTACTCAAAATATCGCATCTGCTGCGTGGGAAATCTATGCACCTACGGACGACTTAATCAGTCTACATGGTATTTGCCTTGGTCGTGCAACTAATAATATTGTAGAGTATAGTGCGCTCATTAAGTTATTGACTGACACCATTTCAATTGACATCCATCATCTAATTGTACGACTTGATTCTCAACTTGTGGTACTGCAATTAAGCAACATCTATTCCATCAGAAGTCCTACACTATTATGGGTATACTTGAGAATTAGTCTCTTGGAAAGGAATTTTGATTACATTGAAAATCAACACATTCCTAGATATCTAAATACATTAACAAATGCTTTATCCAATTATGTTTTAGATAGACATTTACGCAATTTATAAATCCAAATGCAAACACATAAAGACAAGTAAGTCGGTACAAGTTTTGTATTATAATGCAAAAACTTACAAAAAAAAAAGGTGTGTCCAGAGACCAAAATATTGAAGCACATGGCTTCATATACATATATATCATGGATGTTCCTCATGATAACAAACCATTTCCTGTGCCACATGACGGATCAACCGACCAATAGATGTTGAAATGCCAACAGTATGGTGTTGGTAACGTCGAGGTAACTCATCCACAACAATCTGAGGGATATCCATAGTCAATCCCTTGAGGTTGTGTTTGATCTCCTCGATATCCTCAGCCACTACTCCTCGACCTGCCACTGCACCTCCCTCTCCACGTATCTGGATTGGAGATGACCCTGGAGGTCTGAAAGGTGCCACATCTGCATTTTGAGAGCTTTTGATTAGTCTCAGATACATAACATAAAAAAATTATAATTAAAATGCCAAAAACAATATATAATGGAAAAAACTTGTTTACCTATCTCTCCCCACTGTGAACCCTCAGGTAGTGCCAAGTCAAGATCACCACAGAAATCAGCCCCTGCATAAGCGTAATCCTTGATCATGATAAGTTGATCTCTCAGCCACTAGAAAAAGGTCGGTCCATTGAAACAATTGGGACACCTTAACATGGTGTGCCATCAAGTTGACCCACCTCCTCATGCGAGGATCCCGTGGAGCAGGCACACCCCAATCCACATTTTGAAGACGTAGTACTTGAACCCTTTCTAGGAAAAAGGACACCAAAATCAATCCATATCCAAATTGTTTCAGCTGACCAATCCTGCACTTTGTTAATTATTTTTTCATATTCTTGAGGAGGCCCTCACACCAATTGAAGACTCAGGGATCCATGAACTGGATGGCATACTGAAACTGACTCTGTAAGTCCATGCGTGGACCTGCACTCCTAGCCACATGGGTGATGGTGAAAAGTATGATCCTCAAAGGTAAATCAAGGACATTCTTTATAGGAACCTTACCACTATGTTTCTCCGTACTCGTCGAGCAGTGTTGCATGACATAGTAATCCATTGGCTCACCTCCTCCTCTACCTCTGGATAATGACACTCGAGATCCACGACGAGATAAATCGATCAAGAAATAGATGTTGTCTATCTCCAAAGTGAGTGTATGGAACCCAACATGGAAAATGTGTTCATTCACGTCCCACATTCGGACTAAGTGCTCCAATAGAACTAATTGGGCCCTCATGCCCTGCACTTTGAAGAACTTAAGCAAGATGCACTCCCTGAGTGCCATGACTATGTTGGGATCATTCCCTGCAATATAATATTCCTCTTCGTGTTCTCTTTCCCACCATTCAAGCATGATGAACTGTGGAAAATATGCCAAGCAACATTTAAAGATGAATTAGTTCATTGAAAATCTAAAATTGGGAGCTTCCCTAGTTCATTCTTTCTTTTTTATTTTTGAGTTGTGGTCGTCCCAGGTCCCTATTTTACCACAATGCGACATCATCGCACCTCAACAGTGTAACCCCTGCGACGATCCCAGATCACCGCAGTTTCTGATATAGAGAGCCTGCGACGATTTGGAGGCGCTCTTTCCCTTGGAAATTTATCCACAAAACTCAAAAGTAACCATAAAAACTGAAGAAAAAAAATGCTATAGAAAAAGAGAGGGAAAGAAGAGCACCAACCTCACGGATACAGCTCAATAAATTGTCCACGAATTGCATCGGAATCGTCGCTTGATGATCGAGGGAAAATGAGGGTTTTGACACTAGTTTTGGTGAAATACAAATGGAATGTAAAAATGATTTTGTTTTGGACTTATTTAACCTATTTTACCATTTTTTACCTAAAAATGAAATTATTTTTTCACCTATGTTAAAACCTAATGAACATTTCAAAGTTGCAATACTACAAGATACAGGTCAGGCGATTAGACTTTTGATATGGATAAACCCTTTTATCGTTTTTTACATGTTTTTGCAAATCATTTGATGTACATATGTTTTTACGTTTTTTTAGTAAAAAACGTCGAGCATAGTCTTTGTTCTTTCTCACGCTCGTAAATCTATGAGAATGTAACCGAGCAAACTTTTATCACTTTTTCAGACTCGTAAAGGCTATACGAAAAAGGAACCCCCTTGGAGTCCTCTTTAAACTCCTTTCAAACTCCCTAAACATGAAAAGATTGTCGATCGATATTATTCTTTTCACGCTCATTAAAGTATTTGAAGAAAACGTTTGTTGAGCGGTAAATTATCGTTTTTTTTGTCTCATCAGACTACTTTACGAAAAAGGACATTTTGGAATTTTCTTTAAGTGTTTTTCATACTCTCTAAACATGAAAAACCCCTGAGTTTTCTTTCTTTGGACTTGTAAAACAAACATCGAAAAACCCATATGGGACCGAATCACTCCTTCCTAGGGTTCGCTAAAAATACTCCGAGGGACTCATTCTAAGGATTATCTTACATTTCAAGCATATGTTATCATCCTCAAGCTTGTGTAAAAATAAAGAGGTACTCGCTAGAAATGGTGGGGGGGAATTGGGAAAGAAATGTATATCTGTATCCGTGTTAGTGGCAGTAAGTCGCTCTTGAACATGACACCCCTTTTCATTGTTGTATCTGGGTTGGGAAATCCATTTGTCTCTTGTTTGATCATCCATGAGTCTTTATATTGTCCCCCCTTGATTCAATTATGCCAAGACAATTGTCGTGTCATTCATATGTTCAAGAGAAGTTCAACCTAAACAAGCCTTCTATCGAGTTGACCATCTGTAGTCCTCAAACTCTAACCATGTCGACCTTCCCTGAGTTAGTCCCGAATCACTTTATACTCTGATCTACTTCAAATCTATTACATGTTTCGTGTCATTGATGGGGGATACATTAAGGCCCTCCTATGACGATTCTTTTCCTATTGACTTCAACTCATTATCCAAGAATTAGACTTAGAAATCATTTAGTACCTTGGAGTCCACATGCCTCAATGACATGTTTCCTCATTTTCGATAGTGGGTTCACATCATTGAACCCCGATTGGAAAATTTCATCGAGTGTTCAACTTCAGCTCATTAATTCACATTCATTGGATTGTGTTGAGGGGTCCTAAATCCATTTAACTCAACAACAGGAACCAAACCTACCACTGAGGCCCAATTAGACTCTGCGACGTTTGATAGTGGAATGGTTCTCCAGATCTTGCAATCCGGTCAATTAATCGATGGGATTTACATAATGATTGATAGGATATCTTCTTGCGAAAAAATAAATAAATAAATATATATATATATATATATATATATATATATATCCTTCTTTAGTTTGAATGTTCTCTTTTTTGTATTTTCTCTTATAGGTGGGTCTGGTACAAGAAATGTGCTAGTATAAACCAACTGAGTAACAAAGGGGAAAAGTTTAACTACTGAAGAACGCTAAGCTCGGGATAACCCTCGTGCTCAAGCATGCAGACAATGATTCTCACACCTATAACAAGCCTAGTATTAATACATTAACTTGTTGGTATTTCAATTATTGACTGAGATACAATTATCGAAGAAAACATACATGCAATAAACGATGACAAGAAAAATAGTTTCCTTAGCTCTAATCATTAATCACACATTAACACAACAATTTGCTTTCCATCATTAGAGACAAGAACTATAAAACATTGAATCAACTAACTTATTAATAGATTCATAAACTCTTACTTGTTACAACATCCATTCATGAGATAAAGTAAAAAATAATTCCTCCTTAGATCCAATCACACACGCCTTTGATGAAAAACAAAAACTTGTCTTTGGTCCTAAACATGACTTCTCAATTGAGGTAGCTCCGAAATAGTTCTTTACAAATCCAAAAATAAGGGTCTTTGCAAAAACCATCGACCTCTTCTAATAGGTCGATCCTCTTATTTATATCAAATTATTAACTAAAAATAACTATCAAAAGTGCAAGCTAAGTAAAACAAAACATCGCCACATGGCACTTTCAACTCTCATTCTTCTAAGAGTCATCAAATGGTTTCACTTGAATGGATGACTCTTCTCATATTCTGACCATTTGACGAAGAGTTCCTCGCATGTGTTGGCATACAAGAATTTGTGTTGGTCCATCGGGGCTGAAAGGATCTCCTTTATCTCTACTTCCTGAGCCCGATACTTGACTACTTTAACACTTAACTGTTATAATATTGTCCGAGCCTTGATCAGGTGCTCCATGAACTGTTGTACTTGACCTAGTGCCATGTTCACCACCTTTATTATCTTCACAGTCCACGATGAGTCTTGTTCTGCATGTAGTTTGACTATGTCATGCAAGTCGACAAAGTCCTCGGGTGTGCCGAATTCTAGGAGACCAATGTCTCTCATCGCCCGATTGATCTTGGTCCAGCTCCTTTCGTAATCAACCCATTTCTCTTAGATCTCCTAATGAGGTTATTGGGCCATCTTCACCCAGTATTCGACCGACTTATTTATACGGTCGATGATGTTGTCCCTTAGCACCCGAATGTCATGCTCTTCAGCGTCTCAACCCTTTTGAACCGTGTTGATGTAATCAATTATCTCAACCACTTGGTGGGCCTTCTCATACCATCTTTCCATGTCTTTTCACATTGTCAATGCCATAAGGGTGTCTTCCTGGAAATCGACTATCCCTACAGTGAAAAGGTATCGCTCACTCATGAATTTGTTGTAGGCATCTTGGAATTCGCTTCTCAACAATACTGTGGCTTGTGTGGAGTCTTGATAGTATTTTTCCAAATGGCGCAGGTGCTCCAACTCCTTTAGCGCAACAACCAACTCCTCTTCATCTTTCCTCGCTCTATCTAGGGTGGCATCTATGATTGTCATCCCTGCGCCGATAAGCTCAGACATCTTGGCATGTTCCGTGCTGATCAATTTCTCCTCTGTGGTGATGAGGATGGAATTGTACAAGGTAAGCCTCTCCTTCCTAGTGGTTCTCTTCATGATGGCTTCCCTCTTTCAATCATAGGCGATGGCTTGTATGTCGGTGACCTCATCCATAGGTTTGGGGATTTTCTGCTCTCCCCAAGTAAGAGTGTTTCCCAAGCTCTCGACGGTGTATATTTGTTCAAGATTGGGTTCCTGACCCTCTTCTATATGTCTCGATGTATTGGCCTCGGTTGTTTCTAATCGGGTGGTAAAGTACTGGTCAAAATTGAGGAATCAGGCACAGGTTAGGTACTTACTTGGTGATCGGCTATCGGGGTGTCGATTTTCTGTTGTGGAATTTCTCCTTCTTGTTCGCCCGATCTTAATTCATCCTTCGAACCATCCATCGGGGTTCCCGATGTATCGAGTAGCTCAGTGTCTAAGACACTTTTAACCTCTCGGTCTCTCTGTGGAAGGCTTTGAATTAGAGCATCGGCTTTGAATTAGAGCATCAGGAGTTGGGGAAGATACTTTCTTGGGTTCCTTTTCCTCTGTAATCTGCACCAGAGTCACCAGGGAAAACCTCTGGACTCTCCTCATCATCATAGATAGTTATTAATTCATGCAAGGGGTTTGGTGCACTAGTTCTACCTGGTGTCCTTGATATCTCTGGTTGAGTTGAAATTCCCCCGGGTGATCCGATCTGTGGTGGTTGGCTTTCAGGATTTTCTGGTCCAGTGATTCCTTCGAGTTGTATTAGCTCTCCTCGACTTTCGATTGGGTTCTCGGCAGGAACCCTCGTCATCTCTATGAGATTTGAGTCATTCTGCAACTAATCAATGACTCTCTCTACCTCTGCCATCAAGAGAAATCCACTTGTCTGCGCTTCTGGTGTCAAGAGAAAACCCCTTCTCTGCGCCTTTGTTGCCTCTACCACTATGGTTTCTTCCCTGGCTCTGAGGGCCTCTTGAGACGACTGCTCTATTGTTTCTACATGTTCATCTACGCTCATGGCCTTGAACCTGGTCATGTTTGGGTTGGCCATCCTCTGCACCACCTCATCCCAATCCTGGGCGTTCTCTATGAAGACTTCGTCCTCAAACTTGTAGTGAGCATACGGCTAGCAGGATGACACATGTGAAGCATGTTGCATGACCAAGCCTTTTGGATCATGCTTGCGGAATTGACATGTTGGGAACCTATATTTGAGTTGGCTCAACCCTTTCTGTTTCGCTTGAGCAGTATCCTTTACCAGATAGAACCCTACATGGAAACCGTAGGGTATGAAAGCCCATTTCTTGTCTTTGACCAGTGTGGCGTTGTAGTCCTATAGGATGGTCTAATAACAAATTTATCCCACGATGAGTCGGTCTGGGACATGAGCTAGTAGGATATGTGGTGCTCCGATAGCCCCGAACACCCTGATGTAGGTTGCGCACTCATCCAAGTACCAATGACCTACCTTGGTTATCATTTTCTTCACTGTCATTGATAGCCTCGGGCATTCCTTCTTAAAAATAATAAAATAGATGTGGGCGATGAATTCATTGTTGATGAGGGAGTAAGATTTCTTGTACATGTTTTCCATAGCACGTTGAAGTAGACAAGGACCGGGATCTCTGCAACATGCCATGTCAAGTTCATGCCGGCGAAGACGTTCCTAACGCACATGACATCGAGCAGGTAAGAGGCCATGTACAAAGTTGGCGCCTCTTCTTCCTTCGGCGTCTGAGCCCGTTGCACACAGATGCTTAATTGTTTGGAGATTATTGCTCCCTAGTTGAAACTACTCCCGACGATTGCAACTCTGTATGCCAAAGGCATCCATGCTTTTGAAAACTTGGAGCAATCCTTTTCTTCGTATAGCTGGCATTTGAGAGCCATCAAATAGATGTATATCTCCCTCGGGTTGATTGTCTTGTACCATACATTGCTCCGATTGGTGAATTTATTGTCTTCCCTCCACCATGAAGCCATCAATCGGCTGATGTCATGGAATTCATAGAACTTCACCATAAAGTCTGTGTTGAGCCGCTCCTTTGGGTCCTTGAGCTTGTAGTATTTCTGGACCTCTGTTGGAAGGAAAGCTCTGACACACCCACCATTCGCATCGTTGATTAAACATTTATGGCCATTCGTGTGGTCGATGAGCCACTTCATGACCTCCATGCAGGGAAAAATGGGGGTCCTGCTCACCACCATGTGTAAATACGACCGTCAAATGTTGGGGAACACCTGGTCATCGAGCGCCCTTACGTCTGGGTCGTTGTGCATGATATACTCTGGATATTATTCTCTGTTAATCCTATTGAAGAGATCCCCCCACTATGGGAGTGCTACCTTGGATCCGGTGCTTTCTCTGTATTGCCAAAGGCCGGAGGTTGGATGAAAACTTTCTTTGTTGTTGTCTTGATGATAGGTTCTGGCCTAGGGGCATACTCCAATTGCCTCGTGATCCTTGAAGAAGAACCTTCACCTATCTCTGGTTCTTTTAGCTTTGGTGCCTTCGGCGAGCGTCTGATGGTTGGATTTCTCAGCAACATTGTTCCTGCAACTTCAGCAGAGTTTAGAGATTGTGTAGAAAACTAGACGAACACATATAAATTATAACTAGTGAATTGACAGACTTGGATACATAACTTTGAAGCTTGTTAAACCTAGTTTTTGATAATCACGAGGGTCAGTATAGTCTTCGAGTTGCTCGTTTTTCTCCTTTGGACGCTGGAATTCTCTTACGCGCAGAATGAATGGGTTCACAACGGTTCAAGAGATTTAAACATGGAAGATCTTACCATGTCACATCAACCATTCAATTCAGGTTATGAGTGAAATTTCAATAAATCTTTCGCCGAATCTTTAGAGGATTTAGAACTTAAATTCATTGTGGGTTGACGACGAAGGCTCGGTTGGTGATGTGGTCTATCGACGATTTCAAAAATGTTTTTTTAATTGGCGCACGAGGTAGCAACTAATGCGGGATCAAGTATTAATTAGCTCCTTAGATGTCCAAAATCCGATCGTATCTAACGCTGAAAACGTCCCATCGTGTCGCTCTGATAGTGGGTGGATTGGGGGTTGGGATTATGCTTATGAACATTTTCATTGATATCCTCATGTAAAAGCTCCGACACCGATCGATCTTACCGTACAATGTTGACATGGCATAGCTGACTCAGAGGTGTGACTAGGACCTAGGGAACCAAGAATGACTCAGGATAGAACTAGACTATACAACCCTCTTTCCTGGTAAAGACACGTGGCGTTCGAGACCAATGACTTAATTCACTCGTATTAATCGGAATAAGGACTTTCCTTAAGCTATTCGTTCTAAAACCAAATCCTAGCTTGTCGATGCTGAAAAGTGTCAAGGATCAGTGATCGACAATAAACCTACCCAAGTGCTCTCAGATCGGCTCCCTCGAAAAGTCTCGATGCCGAAAAATGCATCAGGGATTGGTGATCAGGGATAACTTTATCATGGTCAAAACGTTTGTTGTGATCCTTCTGGATTTTCCCTGATCCAAATAAAGTGCGTCGGGCATCGGCTATAAGCTATTTCTTTTTGTCTTTTGTTATCGTCTGTCCTCCTCGTATTTTACCAATGCTGAAGGCGATCAGCGATCTCTCGAACCTTTATGCGAAAAACTTACGCAAACCAAAACTGCCTTATGCCGATGCCAATGAATATCGACGCTCGACGATTGTTGTTTTCCAAGTTGTTCCTTTACTTACTTGAAATCTTTCCAACACCGAACTTGAACGCGTTAGGTGCAGTGTTTGGTTGTCGATTCTTAGTTCAAGTGTTAAGGTCTTTTTAGTCATGGGGTTTCATAAGTTCAAACAAAACTGAATAGGTGATGAGAGTCATGATAATAAACAAAGACAAAACATTTCCCAAAATGAAATCGAGTCAGACAGTGTAGAAAACAAGTGGTACCCAAAAAGTGACAAAATTTGATAAGGCTTTTTTAGGGTGTGTTGAGTGCTCAACAAACTGTACTAAAGTACCTTGGGGGTCATTGACATCAATAGTGATTTCCCTCGTACTTGTTAACGATATTCATTAATGACTGGTAATCAAGTGGTTTCTACCATGTTCAACTTCAACACCTATAATCACGTGGATAGATTCGTACTTCGAGATGATGGAAATGAAGACCCTGGGTACTATCACATGGATCCAGGTTGCGATGGAGTATTCATAAGTCTATACTGATACATAGATCCACCATGTATTTCTCATGGCTATGTCCAAATTTCAGTCTTTATAGCATAGATCCATAGTGCATTCATGGTGGTTATGTTGAATCATAATGACATGGATCCATAGTGTATGATCAGTGGCCACGATTCACTTGACACTTATGCTTAAGGTCACTTGTAGTCTAAGTATGGGAATGCCTACCTTAGTAAATGGTATGATATTATGCAGATGCTTGTTTGTTGACAAGTTTTCGACTGATGTGCTTCTTATTCTCGACACACACATTCTACAAATTATTTCAACTGTCACGCGTTCCAACTTCATACTTTGGGGGGAATTTTGTTACACATTATTTTCGTCACCCCCGTGATCATTGATGATATGTGTATTGCCTACTTCTGTGTTCCCTAAAGGCTATTGAAGAAATAAGACTTTCCCCTGAGAAATGGAATCATATTTTCCTTATTGAAAAAACCCTACCAAAGAAGATCCCTGCACCTTGCCAGTGTTAAGGGTGTGACGATCCCAAATCATCGCATGTTGCACCACAGTGGCTCGCGACGTCATTGTAGGTTGCTAATGTTGAGGGTGCGACGATGTTCAAACAAAGGAAAAGGTGAATTTCTCGAAGGTTCTAGAATGGAATCTTCGAAAGGATGAGGTGACCTCTGATCAGTTTGGATCTGACTCACTTCTCTGATTTAGTGGGATCATCCTAATCTCTTCATCCATCCCTATTCACTCTATATAAAGAGGGATCTCTCATGGGAAAAGTTAGGTCGACTTATGTATGAAGAATTCTATTGAATATTGTGCTTGTGATAGCTTTGCTTTAGCTTCCCAAGTCAGGTTGTGTATACTCTTCATCAAAGGAATTGGATCAAAGGTGTGTGTGTTGAGGCAAAGGGCCATCGGAAGGGACCTTGCAACATCAAGGTATAAGTTGTATTCTCCACTTTCATCAATATAATGCAGTAATACATTTCTTCTCTATAAAAGTGTATCCATTTTTATTGCATAATTCCTTGATCTTATACATAATTTTTCATTGGAATATATATATATATATATATATATATATATCATTGCTCTCTCTTTGTTGGTTTGTGTTTCTCAATAGGTTCAATATCCCACGGACCTTGAGAAGGAGCAAAGACAACACTAGCAAGGATATTTGATCCTTGTGCATGTTTTGGGACAAAGTGCCTATGAATGCATATTTTTAGGTTGGAGTGCCTATGTATATGAACATTGGATGGCTTGCTTTTGTTGATTAAAGGCTTGTGAGCCTAGTGTTGTAATATTGAGAACATTGGTATGGTGTTGTGCACTAAGGACAATGCCAAAATAAGGGGAGGGGGATGTAACAACCCCAATTTTTGTCCCTATGAAATAAAATGTATTATGTAATTGTGACTTAGGCTAGTGAGCTGGTAAAGTTGGAAAGGGGTCAGAGTGCCTAGGAAATGTAATACTTCTATATATATTAATAATAAAATACTTCGTTGGCTACAAGACAGGACAAGGACAAGAGTTATAAAGGGATATGATTCTACAAGAGAGAGGGGGCAAGGGGCTAAGTCTTTATATTATATTTTATTTACCCATCTTGGAATTTTTAGAGAGAAAGAAGTAGTAACTTGAGCTTCTCGGGGAAAATTCCATGTAGTTCTTTATTGCATGGAATTATATAAACACCCCTTGTGGGCTATTTGGGGGTTCTTCTTTGTTTACACACTTACACTCTTTCCTTTGGTTCTTCATCGATTGTTAATCATTGATTCAGGATGGCCCATTCGCGTGCTCTTGGTCTGAGCATGGAAATGAATGGCTAGAGGTAGAGATCCATTGCTAGATGGTTGTGGGGAAATTATTGTTCATTTAAGGAGGGAATCGATGCATGTGTGCATGAGATTGATGGAAGTTCTGGAAGAACTGTCCACAACTAAGAATCCTTGGAGTTTCCAGCATGTAGATTTCTTGACGAGTAGCACTGGAGCCCTGGAGAGAAATGGAGTAGCATGAGAGATTGCATGGAAGAGAAAGGGGCTCATTTCTCTAGGTTGTGCATGATGAAGGGGAAGAGACCTGGAAATTAGGATTGATGTGTGGTTGGGAAAGCCTGAGATCTTGTTAACTAACTGGTGTGTTTTTAGATTTGGCCTAGGGCCCATCCTTGTGGATTCATAACCCTGGCTCGGGGGTGACACTGTTGTTGAGAGTGAATGAACAACAATGTCTACGGTTTGGAGGAACATCCTTGGTCTGCAGCCTATTGGTGAATGTTTACTTGATGTTTACTTGAAAAGATAAGTGTTGTTTGTGTTTTTTGTATAATGTATATTCTGTTATGTATTTATTTATCTCTGAGATGTATTTGTGTGTGCATGCTTGTTGGTTATTAGCTATGCATGACACATTGTTCCTTTCTTTGATGGTTTAACATGTTCTTGCTAATTGCATGTGTTAAATCCACATTTCTTTATTTTAAAGAATGAAACATAATTTCATAATCAGTCTAAGAGGGCGACTCTGGAAGTACCTGGGCAATGAGTACATTTCAGATCAATATCCACAGATAGTTTTGGTATTGGCTGTACCAGGTATGTTACGAGTTAGTTCAAAGCGTTCTTGGAGAGTGTTTTACGGTAGTGTAGCCTAGCCTAGTGGTTGGGTACGTTACAATAGGTACCCCACCTATGTCAAGGAGATGTACTCCATTGTGCATGCATGTCAATAATGGAAGCATTATATTTTGGGAAATGAAATGATCATCCAAACTAATCACAAACCCTTGCAATTCATGTAGATGCGAGGAAAGTTAAAAAAAAATTGCCATTAGAAGTGGTCCACGTACCTCCCACAATTCCA